>VYZX01022266.1:0-21238 GCA_013401335.1 Brachypteracias leptosomus | reverse complement strand
AAAGGAGAACAAAAAATTGGAAGAAATAAAACCAAAACAGAGAAAGAGGTCTTCATAAGTATTGGAGGGAAAATGGGTGGCATTGAACATCCTGGAAGCATATGAAAGTAAAAAAATTGTAACCACTAAGAAGATAGCCAAGAGGAACTGAATACATTTAGAAATATTGAAGTACTGATGAGCTTCAAGTGGAAACTGCAGAGGCTCTCTCTGCAGATTCAGCTGGTCAGATGCAGCTGGGAACTGCACAACAGAGACATGAGTTTGGCTTTCAGGGCCACCTGCAAGATGCTAAAGCTGGATCCAAGAAGATCCCTTCAGTCCAAGACTACTCTGCTAAAAGGGCTGGAAAGAACAGCTTGTAAAGGAGGCTAGATAATAATAAACTGTGCTGTCTCCTTGGAGCCAAGTCTCATGACATCATTCTGGGAAGGCATTTCAAGGTTGACAGGAAAAGTTCCACTACTGAAATTGTATATCAGCACAAATGGCACTTCTGTATGTGATTACACATAAAGAGCTTGGAGGGGACTGGTAGTAAGGCAATTCACACTGATCTCCTATCCTTGAAGACTCTCAAATCAAATAGTTACATAGGTGTATGATGTCAAATATAAAGCAGTGATGCCATAGTGTAGGAAGCAAGAAAACTGTTCAGTGTCCACCTTTCTGCTGGGAAAGAGGCTGGATTACAAAAACATAAATCTACCAAAAGATTGGAGATTCAGAGGGCATGAGAGCAAAACAAACAGTATTTATTTTATGCCAAATCAAGACAACAAAACCAAATTTAATCAAATCCTTAAGGGACAGAATGAGAAAACATTCTTTTACATTAATACTTTAATGTATCTATCATCTACACATCAATAGCAAGATTCTGTGTAATAATCAGGAAGAATTTGAATAGCTTGTTTAGGAGCATATACTTGGTTTAGTTACTGGTACTAATACTCTGCAAGATTTGGATGACTGGAATGTTAAAACTGCAGGTTCTGATTTATGTGGGAAAGGTAGCGTGGGAAAAAGGGGAAGGCAAATCATCATGACCTCTCCCTAACTTCCTGATAATTTAGAGCAAATGATCTTGAATATCTATAGAAAAAGTTTCTAAAAACATTAAATAGATTAATAGTTTGTGTCTGACATAGATCACTGGATCATGCTAGTGAACACCAGAAGGAGATTTTTAA
The DNA here is from genome assembly GCA_013401335.1 of Brachypteracias leptosomus. Taxonomy (NCBI): domain Eukaryota; kingdom Metazoa; phylum Chordata; class Aves; order Coraciiformes; family Brachypteraciidae; genus Brachypteracias; species Brachypteracias leptosomus. The sequence continues at coordinate 20,045 of VYZX01022266.1, read as the reverse complement.
GATTCTTCCTATAATGTGTGTGTGGCAAAAATGCATGCTGTGAGGGGGGGATGTCTATACCACTCAGATGTGATATATTGTCAACTATGACATTGCTGGTGTGTCCTTGGAAAATTTTTAATTTTAAAGATGAACATTCTGAAATCCAAAAAGCAAGATAAAAATAAAATCATTATAGATTTGAAAGCTGGGGCATACTGAGTGTCAAGTGACTGACTTTGTTGTGTTTGTCCTGTGTAAACAGAACAAGCCTCATGTATTTGCTATCTTATCAGACCAGTTTGCTCTATGGAAAATATAAGTTAGATCAGCTTGATTTCATCATAGCCTGTAAGAACCTATGTAGGGAAGAAAACTTTGAAAATAGAGTGCCAATCAATGTATCAGACAAAGCACCGTGAAGCCCCTTAGCTGCCAGCTAGACAGATTCAGACTAGAAAAAAAGACTCAAAGTTTAACTATGATCCAAGGATTGGAACAATTTTCCAGAAGTTATGGTTGGAGTTTCAGCGGGAGTGAGTGATGTGGTGGTGTCAGAGTGACTGGTTGATCCTTTTCCAAAAGATATCCCTTGTTTCATCCATAGCTATGGGGGCTGAATGGGAAGTTAATTCAGGAAAATCCTACTATGCAGGGAGCTGGGGTAAATTACTACATTATTGGAGTCTGGGTACCTATGTAAAATTTAGGAAGCAAAGACATCAGACTCTACAGGATAACTACAACTGAGTTCTCCTTATCTCAGTGTTCCTTTTTGGAGCACTAGACTCCTTGAAGATTTTAGAAAACAGCTGTCCAAAGCCTCAAAGTTTCAACTGTAATGGTTGTTTCTCCAACTTTGTACAGTTAACGTATAAATCCTTTTAAATTTATGATCTAAGACTGATGGGACAGAATTCTTGGATAACATATTTCACTTATTTTTTACAAAGGTTCTACTCTTACTTCATATATTTTTTTTGGTTTCTGCACTCATTAGATTGAAGTGCAGTTTTGCATGGCAGGGTACAGGTATTATTTGTTTGTTTGTAGGCAGGTGGTACTTTGTACAAGTATTGACTACATACTTTGTATGTTGACTTGATTGATGAGGGTGATTTTAGCTTCTCTTTAAAGCAAAGTGTACTTGTTATTGAAACATTTTCTCAGAGGCTTCAAACAGGGCAACTACTAATAAAGGTATATATATATTTTTGTCTCAGCTTAACTGAGAAAGTTGTTTCAGGATCTGCAATGCACTGCTTTATACCTTTGTGTCATGGAACACACTGAAGACTGCCTGTCCTACTCATCCTACTGTGGCCTTACTGTCTCATCTACTTAGGAATCAGTAGTTCTGTCAACATAACCAACTAGAAAACGTCCAAAGGAAATTTGGAACAAAGAAAATGTGCAAGTTTTGAGGTTGTGTGATGGTGAAAAGAAACAAGATCTCAGTGCCTTAACTCACATTGCAGTATGCCTCAGACCTAATCAAGGCAAGTATGTCTTGCTTGTCTCAGAGAAAGAAAGGCAAGAGGTTTGCTGAGAGTTTCTTGCCAGTGTGTGTGCATATTCCTCAAAAAACTAGTAATCCTGTGGTTGGCATTCTTCCCTTGAATGTATGAAATACAAGTGTGATTCCCAGAGCTGTTTAGTTTAATGATGACCAAGCTAAAGTTGTTATTGTGGTAACATTACTGCAAGGTCTTATCCAAGAGTCTGTTAGAGATCCAGGAGCAGTTCTTTCTTCTTGAAACTAAATTACTTCTGTATGGTATTAAGTAGTTGTTCAGTAAAACGTGCTGTTTCCTGTGCTGTAGCACATTGCTGACATAAATTGTAGTATTTATCAATCCTATCTATTTAATGCATAAGATATTGAAGAGAGCATACACACAGGTGTGTGTTTGTTTACTGGGTAGATTGTCACCTTTCATATCCATTTTCTGCTCAAGATGGAATAATGTTTAAGTTGAAGCTTCAGAACTGCAGATGTTTGATTATCATATCCCATCTAAGCAGATAAATGCAGCCAACATCTTGCCAGCTTGTATCATTATTCTATTCTGCATTCCACGCTACCTTACACGTTTCTACCTACATATATAAATCATCTAGAAAACAGGGATGAGAATTACATCAGGTAGTAATCAAAACCCATCCACCCATGAAAGAAAGGATCAAGAATATCAAATTTATTCTGATAGACTTCTAACAAATATGTTTATTAAACTTGTTTGTAAATTAGCTCAGCTGATAGAGTGTCTCACACTATTGCAGTTTTTAACTACCCTTCATATCAGAAAGTTTTTCCTAACACCTAACCTGAATTTTCAGAGATTCTTTCAGAGTTCATTTCTCTCTGAAATGGGATAGCTCTTACATTCCTTGTGAATGCCCTATTTTACATATTTGAACTGCACTTCTCTCCAGTTTCCTCTAGACTTAACAGTCCCATTTCTTAAAATCCTTCCTCATTAGTCATACTTCAATTCCATCTCACTGCTTTCTTCTTTTCTTTCCCTGTCTTTCTTGGAACGTAACATCCAAAAGTGGATACAATATTCCAGCTACAGCTTTATCAATGCCGAGTAGCATAGAAAGATTAATTCCTGTATCATTTCCCTGAGTACCTTATACACTCCAATGATACTGCTTTTCACGGTAATATGTCATTTTGGGTTTGTGACTCACTGTTCTTACCAGGTCCTCCTCTCCCAAACTACTTCCTGGTGAGTTGTTCCTCATTTTGTATTTCTGCAGTTCATAATTTTAGATAAAATACAGAACTTTGTACTTTCCTTATTGAATTAAATCCCATTTTTTCAGAACATTTCTTCAATTTATCAAGATCATTCTGCACTTCAATCGTGTTCTTCAATCTCATTACAGTCTGGCCAGTTCTGGATCATCGGAAGATTTAGTAAACTCATATTCTGTTCCTTCATTCAAATCATAAGTGAAAACATTGGCTAGGCCCTGGACAAACTGGCTGAAATCTACTTATACATCCTCCTACTCTGACATTAAATTAAAAACAGTTTTGTAAACACCCTGAAGCAGTTTCACTTCATTTTCTTGACTTGCTTATGAAAGTTTTATGTGAAGCTATATCAAAACGCTTTTTAAGATATATGACCTCTATGGTTTCTTTTTTATTCCTCTAACCTGTTAAAACAGTTTGACATGATTTCTTCTTGCCAGATGCAAATAGACCAGGATTCCTCAGCCCGGAAAAAAAAAGATGTCTAGAGTCTATAAAATCCTGGAAGATGGGAAGAAAGTATGAAATGAATGATTGTTCACAGTCCGTGATAAGTCAGACAAATATCTTCTGTGAAGGTTCCAAGGCCTCAGCTGGCTTCCACAGCTCTCCTAGTTGGATTCTCATGTTTCCATGAGGATCTTATCTCCTTCCACAGAACTATCATTGGGGTAATAATTTTATTTACAGGGTTTTTTTTGTGATAAATAAAATTTCATATACCTCATAAGATTAATGAAATAATACAGGTTATCTTCACTTCATCCCAACACAGTGAATATACTCCTCAAGCAAGATGGTTAGTTGTTTACCCAGCCAAGTTTGTGCTGTTTATTAGGCACTGAAGAACTGTTTTCTGGTCTGTATCATCTTTGATTAAAGAGATTTGCTCAGGTTCCCATGAGGCTTACACAGACTAGATGAAGACTAACAAGCAGTGAGTATGAGCAGGCTACAGGCAGTGCCTGATTTTAATCAAGTGAATATCTGAGAGTAAATACATATCTTATCAGTGGGGAAAAAATGTAGAGGTTAGAGAGGAATTAAGGCTTTCTGTATCTCAGGATCAGCTGAACAAGGGGAAAAAACATCTATGGACAGAGGTTTTAAATGGTGTTTTCATTAAATACTCAGGGCAGGTTTATGGGAAAAAATAAGTGCGAGTTCATGCATTGGTGACAAAAACATAAACCAGTTGCTCATCTAAGGGCTATTCAGCTGTTTCAAGCCTATTCAAAAGAATCAAAGATAATAAACTTATAGGAACAATCTTTCACTAAAAAAAAAAAAAAAAAAAGGCCAACAGGAATGAGACTGTCACCAAAGATTGAGTTTAAAGTGGAGTTGTCTTTCATGTTTCAAATGTTTCCTACTGGACTGAGACAGAAGAAATGTTCTACACTCTGCCAACACTTAGTAGTCACATGATACTGAACTAATCGTATTGCTATGCTATTCCCTCTTTCACTGGGCAAGTTTTACCTTTTTTGCTTTAAATTGTAAATAAAAACTTTTAGGGAGGCTATCACACAGCGTATGCTGTGTGAACACATCATTCAATGACAGCCAGGCTCAGCTAGGTCTTCTAGGTGCTACAGAGAGCAAGTAGATAGCAAGAACAAGTATCACCTTAATGACTAATTAATATTCCACCAATAAGAACCATATCCATTTTGATTTGTAGTTCATTACTTTATTAATGTCTTAACATAAGTCTTCCATATACAAAACTTTGTAGGAAAACAAGATATATTATTCTCTGTTATTAAGGATAATCTGGGGTCCTAGAGAAACACAGAAATCTCTCCAAAGCTTTTTTAGGAAAGAAGAAGGATCACTTTTCTCAGACATTATTTATCCAGTAAAGTTGATTATATTAATAAATTAAATAGAGATAATTTTCTTATAGTCTATCAGAGTCATTGTTTAGACTATTCCTTCATATTTCTTTTATAGGAACTTTGATACCTTATTATTCTGAAATATTTAGGTAACATGAGACCAAGAAAAATAGCTCTCTATTTGTTCTTCTTTCCATCAGTCTCATATTCTCATTAGATTCTTGTTACCTATGCCATGACAACAGTGTTCTAATTTATCTGGTTTTGTGTTCTCTGGTAATGAATTAACAGTGATAGGAACTATAGCAACTGAAGCAAAAACTTCATTAAACAAGAACAATTTTTCAGTTTTTACTGTACAATGTGAAATTGTTTTCATTAACAAAGTCTTCCGCAGAATTATCATAACTAAGAAAGCAGTTAAACTGAACCCTGGTGCAGAGGAGTCTGTAGTCGAAACTCAGATGTTGACTAGGTTTCCACCGTAAGAATAATCATCAAAGATAGCAACTAAGTGTCAAAAATCACTCAGAAACTTCCTAAGTTTCAAAAAAATATTTGTCAGCATTCACCATGATTCATCCTGAAATGTTATTATAAACCAACAAAAATTGTTAACACCATCAGAGCTTTGTTTTTGTAAAGAAAAGTTTCCCAGCTGAAGTAAAGACAGCTGGAATGAACTGTCTAAAGCATAGACAGCTGCTGTCAGAAAGTATCTGTTCCATCACTCTTTGTTTTTTGGTGTTACCAACAGCTTTGATATTACAAAAAATAGAGGCATGGACAGAAGACATAATGCCCTAGAATACATGGGTTTTGATAACAGTTTAGCCCTTTCAAATGAAGTCTTACTCAACATGAGAGACTATAGGCCTACCCACTCTGTGAAAAGGATGCAGTTAATAATCAGCTGTGACAAAATGACATTAATGACATCTCCAGTAATTTACCATTCAAGAACTGTTTCAAGAAATAAAAGAACTCAAAAGTGAATTAGTAGTGGGAGTAAACATCCTAACTAGAAAGATCATCTGTCTTTCTGTAAGCAACAAACTAGATATCTGAAGTACATGAATCAATACAAGGACAATTCAATTACCCTGCCATCTAATGAGAAAAAAGGACAAGAAGTGACCAGCAAGTGTTTGGAGTTCATTGTGAACAATTTTTTATGTATTAAAGATGAGGAAAGCAGCCTTTTCTAACTAAAAAGACAGGACTGATTAAGAACATGAGAGAGAAAAACAACTTAGTGGAAGAGACCATAAAACTGAAGAGCTTGTGACACACAGGTGTGCTGCTAGCTCTCTTCTTTCTCAGGCCAACACCAAATACAGCAACATCCCCTCAGCATAACTTCATCATCTGTTTGCTCTTCTCCATCTCAAATAAGAAACATATCTTCATCTTTTATTCTTCATCTGTTCACTTTTCACTATCTCAAATCAGCCAAGGGGGAACACACCACTGAGAGAAAGCTCAGAAAGTTGCCTCCAACAGGAACTCACATCCACAGGAACTGTCTTCAAACTGATCAAATCCTGGTTGGTTCCTGGTTGATATAGTTCTAGCCTCACCCACCACCCCAACCATGATCACCTGGAGGAAGGCAGGGCTTCACACAGATGGGTCAGGTTCTGTCTCTGGGGCCTGAAACCACTTGGGGAACAAAACACACTGCTGGGTTGTGACTCATCCATAGGTCAGCTCCAACTCAGGCCCCCAGCCCAGGCCCCCGCACTTCAACAGGGAAGGGGGAAGAGAGTAGCAAAACAAAACCACTTTGCATTTGAGAAAGACTGATTTCAATAAACTCAGTGATTTGGTAGACATTAGCCCATGAGAAGCAAGTCCCTGTGTACATGGAACAAAGTGAGATATGAAAAGAGACACAGAGAGCACAGGAAAAGTTCCTATGAGTAGTGTCTAGTTAGGACAGGGAATGTACAATTTCTGTTGTTCAACAGACAAGGAGGGACACTGAGAAGCTTGAAGTGCTTAGTGATTCTTTTGCTCAGTTCTCACCATAAAGATCAACCGCAAGTACAGGACTAGTACAATTAATACTAGCAACTAAAAGGATTCTATCTCTGGCTGGAATAGGGAGAGGGAAATGCATAGTGCATAGCTAAAGACAATGCTCTCAAATTGGCTAAGCTTGGTAAATGTTATGCTAACATGACTAAAGAAATCTTAGAGCCAATACTGGTTATTTCTAAGACTTAATGAAAGACAAGGAAGGCACCTGCAGACAGTAAAGGAGCAACTGTAGTACCTGTCCTTCAAGGAGGCTGTGAACACAAAAGCACAAGAAGGGTTGTTCTGGATCAGAACAGAGGACATTGAGTGTAGCCACCGTTAAAGATGCAGGTAAAAATATAACAAGTAGAAAGCAAGTGTGTAGTGGTACTTCCTAGCCTACCAGGATCTAGCTCAGGGGCAGGTTCATGAACTAGAAACACTGCTTTTATATTTAATAATACTGATAGACTTTTTTCCATGAATTTATACAGTAGGTTTCTGAACCTTTTTGAACATTAGCATACTCAATATCCTGTTGTAAGGGTTTCCATAATTTAGTTACACATTTTGTAAAGAAGTATTTGCTTCTGTTTGCCTTGAATCTGTTACCTCTCAATTTTATTTCATGTTCTGTCTTGGAAAAAGGTACCTAGGAGTGCCATAGATTGTTCAAACTTAAAATGAGACTGGAGGAAACAAAATTGAGACAGTGATAACAGAAACCAAGTGAGTAAATGTCAGAATCCAAAACTGTGATTTTGAGCTTCTTGCTTAAATATGTCAAATACTGAATGTCCCTCCAGAATATGCTTGAGAATCCATCCAGCCAACAAATCCACAGTCACAAGGTAGTAAAACTTAAACTGCTTTTGCCTAGATAAAGGTAAAGTATTTGCCTTGAATCTTGAACCTGAGCTCAAAGATGAGGAAGACTAAAGAGCTTCTAAATGACTATTATGCACAGAGGTAATTTAGGTTTATGTATTGTGAGCTTAAAAAAAAAATGTTGATTTTACATCACGGGATCCATTTTAAAGACTGCAAAGAGATGTACTAGATGTATCAACTTAATGTTAACATAAGAGTGTAAAACAAATTTCCAAAATACCCACAGTAAAATCTGTGTGGTTTGAATAAATGGTTTTTGGAAAGAGTATTACTGATAATGTTATTACTGTAGTGGTATTTATAGTGTTATAATTGTACTTAACTCAAGAACTTAAGTTATGGGCATGCTAAATGTTTTGTGAAAACCTGGAGACCTGAGAGAGTTTAAGACAACTTGTCAAGTACTTAGTGGCCTCCATTGGCTAAATACACTGTAAAAGAACTTTGAAAAAATACTATTTAAAAAGTCTATCATAAGAAGGCTGAAAGATTTAAGCAAGAATATAGTCAGTGTAGAAGCATAGAATAAAAATTATTATGGAAATGTGGTCAGTGTAGAATTATAAACGTGTAATTCTGCAATGGCTTTGTGCAGGTTATTTTTTCTCTGTTATGGGTCTTAAATATAATATTTTTACTTTTGAAGATAGATACCATGTCATAGTCATGGATCATTTCTCCTTAAAATAATCTATAAGAGCCTCACTGTTATGTCTCTAAAGTAACAAATCTGCTTTAAGTTTTAGTGTCTAACATATCTGTAGAGAATTCTGGTAGAAATGAAATCCTTAGATTTCAAATAAACCAAAATTCTGCTAAGTAGCTTCATAAACATGATGATTCAGCAAAGACAGTTTTTAAAATTATCATCTGAAACTGTCTGCCCTTTTATTATCTGTAAACTGTTGGACAGATTCAAATTCCTTTACCTTAAGTGGAAGAGCTGTGATTCAGTTATCACAATGTATCGCAAAAAAATGTCTTCTTGTCTTTGAAGGAATATGTAATTATTAAAACAGATCTAATTCATCCTACTTCAAGATATTGGGCAAGATTCAGTTTGCTTACTTTGGTTCCTAAGTTGAAGTGCAGGTGGGATTTTTATACCTACTGTTTAAAAGTAGAGATATTCAGAAAATAGCTGAAGATAGTGATTGGATTATGGAGAACAAAAAGGAAACAGATAAGACAAATCTTCAGGAGGTTTCTTAGTCATTTCTTAAGACTTTTACGCAAAAATTCACCATGAAAGTGTGTCTACTGCTATAAGAACAGAAAATATTCATCTTTGGTTTAGAACTCTAAATATTAATACACACCATTTTTTCTCTGTTTTCTCTGATGATGTTACCTGTCTATTGCATTGTGGTCACTTTATCAGGGAATAAACAACCTTAGGATGAAACTTACCACAGCAAGTTAAAACTTTAACTGTGATGAATAACTTTTTGAAACTCAAATAAAATTAAAAAAATATGTATAACTATGCTTTTATCTTAGAGGGGAAAGGAAATTTCCTCAAACTTTTTTAGTAACATACACTGTTTTGAAGGAGTTTCAAGGTTAATATTAATGGATAGATTATTTAACTTTTAGACATCCCAATCTTTTGGGTTACAGAACCCAAGGACATCCAAAAATCACTGGAAGGTGGGGTTTTTTCCATATGTTGAGCATATGTAGGAAACTAGCATGACCTCGGTTCCAGTGTGTAGACACAGGTTAAGATTTCAATGACAATTTAAGAGTGAAGAATATGTTTCAAATTTTACCAAGATCTTTATAGCAAAACTGGTTTGAGTGTAAAGATTCACCATGCCTATGGCTATGGCGTGTACCTTATAATGAAGACAAAACCTGAATGATAATTCCAGAGCTTGCAAAGGTAGACTAATAAATTCAGATTTTGTTGATGAATTAAATCCCAGGAAGTTCAGGAAGATATTGCAAATTATTGGCTTTGAGAATTCCAAAGGCTACTTTCCACATTTTTAACACTTTGAAAAGCCAAAATTATGTTGGGTGCATGCCTGAAGTAAACCTGGATGCTGTTAACTGTATGATGCATGAGAAGACGACAAGTTTTCTGGGGAGGTGTTAAGCTAATCAAAATAATATGTTTGACCTCCAAAAAGAGCTGGCTCATTGCAGCCAACAGGATATAAAAATGTTGAGAGAAGCCTGCATCCTCTACAAAAAAGTAATGAAAGAAGTGGCTGTGACAGTGGAAGTTAGAAAACAAGCTGAAGGTTTTCTTTGGACCTAGAAGTTTTCCATGCTGACCTCAGGCTTACATTTTTTATCCCTTCAACCAGAAAACTTTTCTCACTAGATAACCCTCTCAAGCAGAAAAAGTGAGATTCTATCCAGGCTATTTGGAGATTGCTATTTATGTGCCGTAAACATTTAGCATGCAATTGATAGTGTTTGCTACTGGAATATCAATGGATTGCCAACATTCAAATAGTCTTCACTGGTAAAGTCAGACCTTTTGAATGTAACCACCAGTTTTATTCTGCCATGGATGCGTTATCAGTTGCATCAAACAGTACTCATGCAGCTAGGTTTTCCTGCTGTTATATTTTATTATCTTTAAGAGCTAGCAAAAAAATAAATTATTTCTCAAAATATACAATCTGTTTAAGCATGACTAGGAGGCTGTGGTACAACCTGAACTTGCTGGTGTCCTGAAGATCTTTTTGGGTAGAGATAATACAGTTTCCCTGTGTAACAAACTGAAGGCCAGCAAGCAAATTTATAGCTGTAATTTTACAGCTGTGATTTTAATCTCTTGTCTGGAGAGTAAACTATGCAATGCAATCCTGAACACCTTGTAATCATCTCTGAAATCCCCGACTTTCTCCTGAGCCTCTATGCAACTTCTAGAGTTACTAGGTGCTATGAGGAGTGCTTTTCACAGTACCTTCCATCTCACACACCTATGTTGTGTATCTGGTGAGAGAAGGTTACTGCAAAACCCAGGTACCCCTGGAACCAAATGTCATTACTAAAGTGAGCAACAGTCTGCAAATCCTCAAGTTTCTTTCATAGTGCCAGGCAGCTGCTGGCTAAGAACATCAAAGTAGATCTTCAATGAAGGCAGGAAAGGCCCAGGTTTCCTGTCTAGTGAACAAATACAATGCACAGGTTATTGCTGTGAGAAAGACATTGTCTGTTTAAACTTTCTGCCAAATTATTTCTGAATTTTTTAGTGATAAAATTCAGATAGGGACCAAAACTCTTTGATAGTGGCCTCATGAATGATTAAAATGTCTTATTTGAATATGGCTTTTTTAGCTGCCTTCCAAGACTTCTTGCAAATGGTTTGATGTATTTGGGAGGTATGTACAAGAAAGTTTTTGGAAGGATTATTTTCTCAGAACTGCTTTCATGTTATTCATATGTATCCAGACTATGCAATCTGTTACAGCTGTTATAGAAGCAGTGCCTGAACCTTCACACAGCTTTTGTGTATCTGTTAACCTCCTCAAACTGCTTATGGAGAGGACCTGGCTAGCTATATTATGCCAGATCAGAACATCAGTGTCAGCAAGGTGAGAAAATGGAGGAAGACTGAATGGCCTGCATGGAAATTGAAGGTATTATTGTGTCTAGAGAGGCTAGTGAAAATATCACCTTTGAAAACTTGAAAGCTTTAGTCTCTTGCTTAGACCCTCCACAGGAATGCTGTAAAGAAATAATCATCCAACAGCCAGCCAGCCAGCATCAAGAATAAAAGACTGCTGATAGAAACCTAAATGACTTTTCCAACACCATTTCCAATGCCATTTCCAGGCATTTTTGAAGGTGAAGTAACTGTGGGAAACTTTTCTCTACAGAGGAAATAAAGTTAGAAAATATGAACCTGACGCTCTTTTTGGCTAGAAATGTAGTATCAGACATTGCAACAACCAGTGGTTTTGGCTTAAGGAACCATTTTTAAATGGCTTTTTCTCGATTTATAGAGGGCTTTTACGGAAGACAATTGTTTCCACTCTGTGTGTGAAACACGATTAATTGTAGGTGACTTTGATGGATGCTGCTTCTGAAAGCAATGTAATTCAGAAGGGACTTCATAAATTGTGTATGTGTATCATATCCATAGATCAGAACATGTAAAGGCAGGACAGAAAAAAACAGCTGCGCAAGCTAAGCACAGACTACATCGGGCTTTTAAAAATCCTTAGAAACAAGGTGGGGATCACAATCCAGATCACTGAGTGAACGTGTCAATCTTGAGTTTTCTCCAGAAGCTTCTGAAGGTGATACCAATGAGCCAGCTAGATAGCTTTTCTGTGACAGAATTGAGACTTCTAGGGCTTAAGAACTGAGCTATTCCCTTCAGGCTGACTAGCAGCTGAGGCTTTGAAAAAATCAACAATAGAATATCAAAAGAGAGAACTACTTTGTTAGTCGCTCCTGGGTTCCTGAAAACATGACTTGTTTGAGAGATGAGAAACTGCTTCTTTCATAACTCTTTATCAAGGCCCTAAAGAGCCATGGCATTTGACTCCTGGTGATTTAAGTAGTGGCCATCTCACAAAAAACTCTTTAAGAGAAAGCTTTTGGTGTCTTACTTTCAACACCAAATCAGGCAAGCAGCCAAATAAAAGAGCCAAATTAATTTTATAAAAAAAATAAAGAAAACAGGCTTTTTTATTAAAAACAACCTCTTTTGCAACAACCATCAGGGTTTATCGGGACTGTTAATTTTTGCTGTCCTTCTGATAACAGGGCTTTTGACCAGTCATTGGTAGAGCATGGAGAACAGAGGACACCCAGCCTGCCTGGGACCGGGCCAACAGCTGGAGTAATTAAGGACACTTGCAGAGGAAAATACCAGAGCCACAGGCACTCTCACCTCTGGGATGCTGAAGCAGAGAGCAATCTGCAAAGAGCAGCTTTAACTGAATGCATAAAAGCCAAGCTTTTCACCTCTGTGCTTTGTAAATATCTGATGTATGTGAGGCAGGATGATCCACACAATGCAAAATGAGTGTGTCTTTACAGAGCAGGAGAGACACAAGAACTGCCAAACTTAAGGAATGCCAAACAACTGCAGTTCTGTTGTCCAGGAAATATTGGGAAGTGTGAATAAATATTACCAGAACAGGAAATGCTAAAGTGCTAAAGAAGCTGGGCAGATCTCATATATTTCTTAGAATGATAAATGAGATCTTGTGTAAAAAGGCTTAGTTGTCAGTTATTTTAGTGTACTCAGTCTGGGGCAAAGTATTACCCAAGTTATTTTCACTCCTAAATTCTGGGAAAGTTGTGCACAAGTGACATGTCGAAATTAGATATATCCTGCCTAAATGTAACAAAAAATGCACTTTTGGAACATTGGAAAAGTCTTTACACAGACACTGATCTTGATTGGAAGTCATTTCTGTTTTTCTCTGCCTTCTTTTTTAAAATCTGAACACCAGAGAAAGTCTTCTAACTTGGTATGAGTTGTATAAGATATATTTTTTTTAATATTGAGCAATAAAATTTTACTTTAAATAAAACGACTTTACTATTGCATTGTATAATGTCTTTGAACTGGTCTGTTGGGATAAAGAAACACCATGGCTATTAAAGGCAGACATCAATGGTCTGAGCCTACCTTTGAGACGTTTTGCTAAAAACATGATAAAAAAGGAATCTATTGTAAGAAGCTTGCTGAAATGTATGTAAGCAAGTCTAGGTACATCCTATGTTTTATGTTTTAGTTTTACAAACTGCATCACCAGCCTGTTGTGTTGCTAAAAACCAACAGAAAATAGTCCTTACCTGTGTTCAGAAGATAAGCCCTTACAATGGTGATGTAGAAAAACATATGGTGATATACAGAGGCAACTGAGCAGGGGTCTTGCAATAGTTGAGTGTGCAGCGTAGTACCAGAGGCATTTTTGTTTAAAATTCATAGCTTTTCTAGGAAAGGAAGCACGGGTTGTGAATGTTCATACAAATCAAAATATTTCCAGCAGTTGTTTCTTGCTGGGCACAAAGCAAGCCATGTTCTGTGTGTGCATTCAAGTGGTTTGCCAAGGTCATAGGCAGATGTTGTTTCCCAGGCCTACTCTGCTGACTGGAGACAGTACTCTCCATGCCTCCCCAGCCAGAAGACACTGCCCCCATGGCTCTGCTGGCTAGTAGCTTGTGGGATGCTCCATACCCTACCACAGTTGAAGTCACTGTCTGAATTTGCCAGACAAGATATGGTTAACAGACCCCTTCAACTGGCAAGACTGCGTGAACAGGAGCAGTGTGTTAATGGCAGATGACTAGGGTGGTACCATCTTCAGCTAATAGAGCTGTTTGTAAAATTAAGATCTGCCTGTGATTTCCATACATGGCCCCAAAACAATGAGTTGTCTGGGAAGTAGTTGAAGGGAATATATCAAAGTAGATACCTTTTCTTGTCAGAGCCCACAGACACCACATGGAATACTTGTGTCTGCACTTCCATGTTGTCAGACTACACAATGGTTTTCTCTTTTCTATCCATAATGTGGACCAAATTGCCATACATGGCCACTTAGTACAAAGCTTTCAGTGAACAAAACTCTAGGTTTCTAGAGCTCATAGCCACCAGTAAATTCCTCTTCTCTGGAGATTAATAGATCTCAGGCTTACACATCTTAGTTACTTATCCCAGATTTACCTACAATTTCTAGCTTCAGACCCCCCATCTGATTTTAGAGATCTAACATCATATCCATAAAGGTTCACAAAATTAATACAATTATATAAAGTGGAAGAAGTATTTAACACAGTTTTCACAAACATCATTATCTAGAAACCTAGTGAAGATCATCGAGTGCTCCTAAAACAAAATCTTCCAGTAACTGCTATCATGGAGGAGTGGGTTGCATCACCCTTTTCACGAAATTATTAAGCTTCATAATGAAATAATTAGGTTCTCTTCTCCCACTGGTCCAGAAAAGCAGTGCACTCATGGTTATAAACTCTTTTTCAAACTCCAGCAGATTTCCTCATGAGTAGATGGAAACCATTTAGGTCTTTCAAGGACATTTTTGGCTAAGGCCAAGACATAAGGAAGACAGGCCATGTCCTAGAAATATTTTTTTCCCTACTGCAGTTTTAAATCTTCTTTCCTGCATTTGGCTGTCAAAACTCTGGGTAATAATACAGAGAAGGTCTTAAAGTGTGGTACAGCAATGTCAGTACCTAAAGTATTTGTTTTTCAATATAATTTTTGTTTTCCAGAGACACTGGAACCTCCATCTTCATTTTTTGTGCCCACCAGTTTGTCTGTTTTAGGTCCCTCTTTCTTGCCGTCCGTGTTCATTGATTCATGGTCTTTGTGCAAGAGGCCAGCATAAAGCTGTGCAGCAAGGGTGTCATCATTGTAACTGAGCATCGATTATTTAAAAAGCACAGTTGTTACTTTGTTTGATGAGACCATCTCTCAGACCGACATTCACTTTGAGAATAGAAACTTGGGGTAATTTACCAGACCTTTTTTATATCCCTTATCAAGATTGGCTTTACCTTTTATAGGCCTGCAATACTACAGTGTGGGATTAGGTCCCTGCAATGAGTGTTACACTTAGTGTTTTACTGAATGATAAAGACAATGCCTTGCTGATTAGATGTCTGTGAATATTTGCCTGTAATGAGAAGCATGTAAAAAGAGCACAGGTTGGGTTTAATATTTTTTTAAAAAATAAATTTCTATCTATCTATCTATCTATGATTGGCTGGAAATATCCTTTTCTTTCNTCCTTTTTTTTCTTTTTTTTTTTTTTTTTTTTTTTTTTTCCCCCAGAGAAAACTTCCTCTCTTTCTATCATACATCATCTTGATCTTTCACTCATGCTGACAGAGAGAGGATACAAATAATTTTTAAGCTCCACAAGGATAAAAGCCAGTAGGGACTCTTAAGCTCTTTCTGAGATGGAAAATGCTTTGCTTCAGCATCTGATTAATAAATATTTATTTTGTTTTTAATTCTGTGTGTGAGTGAGACCCCATCATGTTTATTTGAGCAGACAATGTTATGGCTAAAAGACACAATTCCACAGGAGGATATATTAAACAGTGTGTGCCACACCTTGGATGAAACTGGGATTTTTAAGGAGTGAAACTTCTCTCTTTTTTTCAGCAGCCAAAAAGTACAGAAAAACTTTGAACAGAAAGCAAATCACATTTTGACTTTTGAACTGAGATTCTCTACAATCCAAAATGAAAATAAAAGGCCTAAGGCTCTCCTTTCAGATGAGGATGCACATTGGCAGGAAAACTGAATATGCAACAAGTATTCTTACACAGTGGTGATTAGAAGCACATCTCTCGAGGGATGAATGTTCTGTCTAATGTCCTTTGGCCTTGGACCTAAAACACAAGAAGGCTCTAAACTATTTGCAGCCTTGAAAGCTCATTACAGGATATTCACACATTCAATCTTTTGTTTTCTCATATTGATGAAGTTGTCTTAAGTCAGCAACATACAGAGGGGAAATGACTATTTTAACCACTGAAATGTAAAAAAAAAAAAAAAAAAAATTAAGAAAATGTCACCGAGTATGAAAAAGATGCTGCTGTAGCCTGGAGGCATCCATCTCAGCAGAAGGCTGGATATGAATAGTGGAGGAATGGAAAGGCCACAACAATTCTATTATAATCAGTACTGCTGAGCAACTCAAATACAGGGGTTGCTGCCAAATTCACCAAATTTCATTCACCAATGAAAGATTTAGATGTATTCCATCCCTGGGAAAAGCTGTGTGAGGATATATGTACATGATGTGAGCAAATAGAAAAGGCCTAACCTTCAAGATATTGTACCGACAGATCTTTTAGAGTTACAAATGATAGACAGTGATAGGTGAAATTTTGTATTAATAACTGCAGCTGTAAATCCACGGGTGTAAAATTGTTAGCAGCTACTCAGACTTCTATTGACAGGGATGTAAAAATAGACCATTTTCAGCTGTTGTATACTGCTAGCTGTTTCCGATGGGCAAAATGCTGAATCTGCTCTGTGGTGTTTTTTCATTTGTGATCCAGAATTATACAGTGCAGTCATACTGACATTTAATAACAGTCTTATTATTGTCTTGAAATACTTGACCACCAGCTGCAAAGCAACAACATTTTATTCTTTCTCACATGCTGTGTGGATTCCCATAGATGAAATGGTATTTATGCTTGACAAACACTCCAGCTAGCATCTCAGGTACGATGATGTGCTTAGCAAGAGTTGAAGCCCATCAAAATGAAGGTTAATCTACAAAAAAAGATGAACTGTCATTTAATCATTGCTAGCAAGGCTGCAGGAGTCTCAGCAGCCACACAGGTGATGGTCCTTTCAGTGTGGTTTCCTTGGTTTTTTTGTTGAACTTCTTTTCCTTTTTCTGAGACCAATGTTTAACTGACTTATGGTGCAGACACTTCTTTCCTGGTGGTATAAAAAAAACTGCTGCAACACACTACAGACTTACTTTTAGGAAAACAAACAAACAAATCAACTAATTTCCATGCTAACCAGAGAAAGCCTGGTTAGATTGGAACACTTTCTCAGAGGTCACAAACCTCTGAGTGAACAAAGAAAAGGCTGATGTTACAAGGATCGAAATTGGCAGATGGAAACCAACAGAACTGCTAGCTGAAACCTAGCCATTTATGCCTGATGAGCTCTGGATGAGAAGAGGTGGTTTCTTTGTCTATCACTACTTTTTGGTGTTTGTTTTAGGGCTTACTATAGGAAAGAAAACAAGTGCGATGAGAAAATGCTGACTATGGTGCAGCTGAAGTGTTTGTAAAAGGGCCAAATTCACTGCCAATGTAATCCAACTTAACTGCAAGCAACAGAGCAAACCCAGGGTTGATTCTGGCACCCTTTATTTTTCAGCTGCTTTAGTACCTAGTCATTAGACAGGGAAGCTTACATTAGCCCATTAGTGTATGCTATGTTTTTAATCCATTGCATATGTATTGTATTCATTTTGGTGTAAAGCTATTAATTATTAGGACTGAGGGAAAGGAGAATATTAATTTCCTTTTTTTTTTTTGCTAGGCAAAGTCACAGGTAATAGTAACACTTCTTGCATATAGAAATGTTGATGAAACCTCCAGTTTAATCACAACACACCACTGCTCATGAAGTGGAGTGGGGATGGGGAGTATATGGCTTTGCTCTCCATCTTTGACATTTTGTTTTCTTGGTTTGTGCCTGTTCTTATTAGACTACCATCCCTTCACAAACCCTCTTCTCTGCTTGTTAGTCTATCTAGTAAGAGCCCTACAATGAACTTTTACAGCATCAGATTGTGGGGAGGATACAAATATCCTTCTCTTCTAGGATACAAATTTCTCTTATTTAATTGATGTTTTTCTACCCTGTGGACAAAAAGCTGTTGTGATGTGTACCATTAAATATGATTGTCTGTCAGGTTTTCTTAGGATATTGTAAAGGAATTTTCTTCCAAAGTTTCTGCTGTGACATGTTTTTCTTGTCCTATCCAAATGTTATGCAATCTTCCTCTCCTTGCTATGTCTTCACCTTGTATTCTTATATTTTTGGTCCTATGCTTACTGTTTTCTTCACTGAAAATCACAGAATATAATGAGAAAATGTGTATTTTTCAGATTTTTTTTCACATAATTTTCTGGGGTTTTTTGCTAACAAATGATCATGTTGGGTTCTGCTTTGCAAACAGACCTTAAAGAAGCAGCAGAGATGGAGGGATCAGTAATTAGTGCAAAGGGTCTGAGCTCTTCTCATCCCACCTGGCTCTCCTTCTGGCAATGAATAAGGCCACACTCTGTACCAAATGCTTCAAGCTCACCAAGATTCCCACTTTCACAGCACCATCGAGCAAACTAGCATTATAGTAGGTTTATATGAAGTTTGTTAACTCATTCTTTCACAGTTATTATATGGTCCTGTGCCATCTGATAAACCATGAAAATAATTGGAGAATCATGGAAATAATTTAAACCAGAAGCAGTAAGAAATTGGAAGAGTTCAATAGCAGGATGATTTACACATCATTCAAACCATTCACTCTCCTATTCTTGTTTAGATTCACTTATGTAATAAAAAAAAATAATTCTGGGTAGTTTAGAGTAATTACATTATCAAAGGCTTGTAACCCAGAAAGGAAAATGCAAGAAATTCAGATGTGTATAATATTGTGGATGATCATTACCCTCTAACTAGCAGAATTATCTCATATTGTTTACTGGTAGTATTTTGATTAATGAAGGGCATGAGCAAGATTTGCTAAGGGTAAGATTTAATGTTGGGTGGACGAAGGGAAAGTCCAATTACAAGTTTGTTTATGAATTTTTAATTTGTGTTTTAAATAACTATTTTCACATTCTTTTTGTTCACTTTTTCCAGCTAGTCAGCTTGAGCCAAAATTTTTTCACAGAAATATGCACAGAAAATAACTTTCAGGTCTGATTGTTGTTTAATTATGAAACAAACAAAAAAAGATACATTGTGGAGAAAAATAATGTATTTATTGGAAATAAAGTGCAGAAGGAAAGTTGAGGTCAGACAAATGAGGAAGAGAAAATCTATCTAGGCTGACCTACCTCCAAACAATCCAGTTCCAGTCCCAGGATAAGGACACCTAGGTCAGCACAGAGCTGTGCCAACCAAATAGAGCTAACTCATTTATACAGCTCCTGAGAGCCGAATGAGTACGCGGCATGGCACCATGCCATGCAGACATACTGTCCTTCTTCCTGGGCCTAGCTTGGCTATCTCTCTTATGACACAGCATTGTGTAACATAGATGTGTCCTTAGGTGACCAACCAGCAGACTCAGCGAGCAAATCCCAAACAGCAAATACTCAAAGGGCTGCAATCATTTATGAATGCTCTGTGAGCACTGATATTTGTTCAGATGAACTGCTAAATAACAAACAAATGGGAAAAATCTGGGACCTCATTATAGACAAGATATTAGCAGAGACAGGAGCTAATTTCAGACCACTCTCCCCAGTTTGTTTGCTGCTGGCCTATCAGGAAGCTGTCAAAAGTATAGCTGCATTGCTTATCCTAGTTTTAATATTCAGTGGAGTTTTATCTTGCGTTGTTTTTCTCGTAACTCTTAGCTGCATGGTACCGCATACAATACATTTTGCCCTCGCTGTTGAGAAGTGTGAAATGGACAACAGTTCCTTTTGAGGTATTTCAAACATAGTGTTGTGTTCACCTATACAGAAAGCGCTTCAGTGAAGGTACTCTGCTAGTCTATTCATCTTAACGAAAAGGTCTGCTCAGACTTTTCAGTCATTACTTATATGCTGCTGCATACAGTGAATTACTCACTAGTGCCTGAAGATCTTTCAATCTTGGCAAAAAAAGGCTTTATTTATAAATTGCAAGAGTTAATAACTATTCAAATTGACAAAAGCCTTTGACAATATCCTTGAAAGTATGCACATGTATATACGTATTTGTGGAGAGAGAGACCTGAGCACATGCTTGATTGCCATCCTAAAGGCCAGATTTTTCTGTTGTTGTTACACCAATGTTTAGCCAGAAAAGGACTTATAGTCACTGTGATGGGTTTACCTTG
>VYZX01022262.1:20989-32101 GCA_013401335.1 Brachypteracias leptosomus | reverse complement strand
CATTCTGTGATTCTGTATGAAAAAGAAAATTTGTGTTTTAAGGAAAAAAATTCATCCATTTAATTCCAAAAGTTGAAAATTACTGGTAAAAATCTTTATTATATACTCTTTTTTAGTGTTTTGATATCTACATTCACTATACTTCTAGTTAATATAAGTTAGTGGAACTATTAATACTCCATTTTTTCAAAAAGCTTAATTAAAGTGAAACTTGCCGTTTCAAAAGTGTTGGAGACAGAAGATCTTTGACCACAAAATACTAAAATACTGAAAATGGCAATGCAAACTTCAACATCAATGGACTTTCTTCTTGTTTGCTGTGCAAAAAAATATTTCTCTCAGATTCTGTTATCACTTTCTTGAGCTTTCCAGTGCTCAATATTGAGGACAGCCCAGGTGACGCAGAGATTTGCTTTAGCCAGGCCACTGATAAATGAAATGTGTCATTCATTTGTCCATTGTTTTCATAAATGAGTGTTATCCACCTAGATGGCAGGGCTTTTCAGAAGATTAAAAGAATAATCTAGGTACATATCAGGATACCTATATACTCTAACATTATTCTTGTCACTATTGTAAACAGATCACCAGCAGGAGATCCTATAGCCACCTGTTAGCGCTGCAGCGGTTGAGGCAAAATATTTTATTTTTAGCCTGCATGAACCTTAGCAGCATGTATTCTTTGATGCTTTTATTTTGTTTATCAATGGAAAGCATATAGAAGGAATGGAATCTGCAGAAGTTGATAAAGCAGCCTGTTTAAGTTTGCTATTTGTATAAGATGCAATGTATATTCTTGACTAAGCCTTTGCCTTTCTTGTTTGGCCCACCCCAGGGTGTTTGTATTCTTTATAAGCATTCAGAAACTATATTTAATTATATGATTTTCCTAGTAAAGTATACTGAACTGTGACTTTGATTTTTCTTTCCTGTATTTTCTCTGTTGCTTTATTTTGGTCAGAATTATGATTAGCATTTTGGGGTTGTGTCCTGATTTTGCTGGGATAGAATCACAGGCCAGCCATGGGTCTGCAGGCCATTAGCAGTTTGGAGTCAGCCAGGAGCTTAAGCAAAAGCCAGGGCAGCTGACCCAAGCAGGCTACAGGTGTATCCCATACCCTTATAAAGGAGAGGTCTGCTGAAAGCAGGGTCTTTTTGCACTTCTTGCTGTCCCTGGAGGGGCTTGCTTACTATTCTGCTCCTGAGGGCTGCCTTCCTGTTTGTTGTGACTGCTGTACGTTCACTGGACTGAGTATAACTTTTTATACATCACGTTGGCATTAGTATTAATAGTTTTACTGTTTCATTAAATCTGTTTTCATTTCAACCCGTGGGCCTCATCTCCTTTTCCTGCTCTCCCCTCTCTGCTGGGGAGAGGCCCTCAGGTGATAGAGCAACTTCTGTAGTTTAGCCCTGGATATGGGCTAAATGTAAACAGTTTATTTCTTAAATCTGTAATCTTCCGTTGCAGAGAAATGAGTTGTTTCCCAAACAATATTATAGTCAAAGCATCCAGTTGACTTTCAAGACTATTCAGTTCCATATTTGCTAAGTGTCCCACAAAAGCACTTTGACTAAATGGCTACTGAGGAAATTTAGTGTGAAAGGAAAGTTTAATCTATTTTCTTCAGTCTCTATGTCCCTTAGCTTCTGGAAACAGACGTGGATGATTCCTCCGAAGTGCAGGGTAGTATAAAGGCCATAACAGAACAGTGTTAGCTTCTAAGTCAAGATGTGAGATGGAGTGTTGACAGCCCCATAGAATAGGGGATTATTCCTGTGACAATTTAGCAATTACAACACACACAGTTCTGGTTTAAACATACTCATCAAGCCTCATGACTGTGCCTTCAGCATAAGCTGCTAAGGATATACTTCTGAACTCTTCCTGATAATGGTCTCTCCCTTGAGAGACAAGTTGAGTGAAGTAAGGCTGATATTTTTGTGATGTACATCTCACTAAGAAGTGCTGTTCAATTCAAATATAGAATTGACAATTTCTGCAGTGGTCTTATTTACAGCATAATAAACCGAGACAGCTATAACTCTGGAGTTGTGATGCTGAATTCCCTATCCAGAACACTCCCTTATGCTACTAAAAATAGAAAACCAGCTTTAAAAGCCTTAAACACTCAAGCTAGCAAAATGTTTGTTTCCAGACTTCACTCAGTGTGTAATAACTCCTCCCCAAGCCAACACCCTTCCCTGACAAGGTTGAGGCTTCTAATTAAGTATTTAAGTGTAAACACATGATCTTAACTCCTGGTGTGAAAGAACACTGTGTAATGGCCAAACATAATGGCAGAACTGAGCTGTGTATAGGTCATGTATTTCTTTAAAATGTGGTTAGGAATGAGTAGTTGGAAATTGTTTTCCTATATTGAGAAAACAAGCTGAGAGCTCTTGAAAATTACATTTTTAGGTATGTTTTTGTGACATGCAATTAGTTTTACCAGAGATGCTCAAAGTTTTGATTTCTGTTTTGCAGGAGTAGTATTCTAGCTGAAGATAGTTTGTTGATTAACTCTAAACCTTAAAAGGAAGGGAGAGGCCTGAAAAACTGGAAAACATTAGCTGAGCTAGCAGATGTTTCTTGTGCCTGTGTTCCTTGGAATTTGTTTAACGACATATGCAAGCTTTTGTCCTGTTTTGGTTTTGTATATAAGAAAAGAAACAATTGAGAGATTAATGGGAAGTTATCATTCAGATTAGGTGAAAACTATTCAATGAGAAAATCTAGGCTTTAGAAAGGATTTAACCTGAAGGGACTCGATCAGCCCATTTGTATAATTAGAAAATATTGAGTTTCTAATGAAAATACTGCTTCTGATCCCAGAGAAAAAGATTTCATTAACTTTTCATCCTGGTGGGGAAAATTATCATTAAGATATGATCTGTAAATCAAAGTTTGTATCTGAGCCTGATATACTGAATAACTCTAATTTTGGACAGTAATCATGTTTTGCTTTTTTGTTTAGTATGTGAGGCCTGTATGTAATGAATTTGTGGTTGTTTACGGTACCCTGTAAATTACTTTCTTGAAACAGAAATACTTGAGGTTTTGGTGTTCTCCTCCCCCTCCCTGCTTCTTAGCTGAGGACACTATTTCAGTAGAAAAGCATCTAACGTGGTATTTAGGGTTCATTATTTGAGTAATATAGGTCAATACTCTAAGTGCTTCCTGTCTTTCCTCAGCTTTTGGATTATCCAACCTGTAGAAAAAAATTGTTGATTCTGACTCCTGTATGTGTTAGCAAGCAAAATGGAAATTAATCTAAAATACAGTGAGTAACAAGAAGTATTGTGTTCTTTTTTTTTTTTTTTTTAGAATTTCTAAGCTACAAAACTCTTTACTACTCAGGTGCTTTGTCTGTACGCTAACGTGTTTAGAATGAGAAATACAGTGTCTCATATGCTCCATGTTCTGTATCAGCATGTAATTCAACAATCCTTAAAAAATATTTTCTCTTTGAAGGTTGTGTCAGGGATGTTGATGCAGCAAAGAAAGTGTTTTTTGACAATTTAGGGCTGCAAACTGAATTTCTATGCTGTTATTTGTGAGAAGCTAATTGGCTAAAAGTATGAGCCTTCTCTTTTTACTATGCTAATTCTAATTAAGAACAATGAAATATGTGGCTAAAACCCCACTGTTTCTTTTTGATATGTAGTCTACATTTATTTTAAATATTAATCATTTTTATATATACTTTCACGTGTCAAAGAAGGGAAGGAAATTTCTACTGAACTTCTTGACCTCTTTTGATAAGGCCAAACTTACATGAAAAAAATACTTCATGCACAACAAATAGAATTTCTTCAAGGGAGGAGGGAGGAAACACTTTAAAATTATGTGCAAGGACACGTAGCACTTCCAGACTGCAGATCAAGGAGGTACAGTAACATGCTGGGGAAAATAGTGTCTCTTTTATCTGAAGAACTGTGAATGTATTGGATGCCAGGTTTTTCTTAATGTGGTGGCTGAGTTTTTGCAGCCTTTGGGAAGGTGAGTAGCCAGGTTGACAGGCTGCTTGGTGTACAGGAGGAAGGTGTCAGTAAATAAACTTCAGTGGCCATGTGAAGTCATGGCACATGAGTGAAATGAGTTTATCACAGTTTCAAGGTGTTATACAGGGTAGCAAGGGCCTATGTCTTGCCTTTGAAAAGGAAGTACAGGTATAAAGTATTGAATACTGAATGTCAGATCTATGAATATTATTATGCTATGTAAGGTCTTTTTTCAGAAGAGACTTGGAGGAAAAGCCTGCTTCACAAGTCTGCTTATCAACTTTCTAGAAAGGGGGAGAGGAGGAAGAAAAAGGGTGTAAACTCGTTTGCACATATATTTCTTTTAGTTGTTGGAACATGGTTGTATTTCCCTATAAGGTTTTCCTTTTTACTAGTGTGCATTATAATCCCTGAAGGATATAGGCTTTAGGGCACAAGGAGGCAATTTCCCCTGTCAGATATGAGTGGCAAAACCCAAGTCCTGTAGTATAAATCAAATAGGACATACTGACTGATTGTTGTAAATGTGCTTAAATGTATTTATTCTGTGTTGCATTTAATATTATGTATTGCATTTAATTAAAAATTTGCACTAAATTAGTTGTAGTTAAAACCATTTAACATGCATTCAAATGTCATAGTGATATATGTAGGGAAAAAAAAACAAACCCTGAAAACATTATTCTATTTAAAGTATAACTTTTTCACCACCTTGCATAAACAGATGAGATTAAAATCATGCTCTTCATCAGATTGTGTATTTTCCTTGCTTTTTGAATATTTTCCCCTACAAGTATTCTTAGCACAAATGACATTTCAAAGAGTCATTTTCTTATTTTTTTTTTATTGCAACTGTTATTTTAGTGCTAAATTGAACACTTTCCTTGTTTGTAAATATATTATGTTAGAAAGAATATTTCCACTTAAGCCTTGTTTCATAAAGGAAACAAATGGTAATGTGATGTTTTTATGTCGATACTAATCAAATAAAACATGTTACTGTCACCTTTCTTGCTTGTATCATACCTGACATGTATACAAAACCTCTATAACATTAATTCATGCATGCTAGATATATATATTTCAGTGCCTGAGAGTATTTCCTACTAATACCCTTGCATACAAATACACACACGTGCACCAACACAGAAATGTTCTTCATTGTAGTTTATTTAAGAGTTTAACTTTGGGGAAAAATTTCACCAGCATTGTTTAGTGCTGGATTGTAGCAACATTATAACAGCTACTTTTTTATTCTTCCTGGTGAACTGCTGCCTTTTAACAATTATTTATGTGAATGCAGAGCTCATAAATGGGACCAGGCTCAAAGTGTTGTGTTTAATGGTTTTAATGGAGATTTCAGATTTATACAATGTTTGAAAATGCAGGTGAAAACATCTTATAAAGAAAACCAGAGAACTACCAAGTCATCTATTTGTTTTAGAGAGGCAGCATATCCTTAAGTGAGTTCAACAGTCCATGTAAAGGACTATGTAACTGCATAGTAACAGAGTCCTGGAAAACTCTTGGGTACTCCTGGTTTATGGACCTCACTGCAGCAATTGTGCTTAGTTACTATTTAGTGAAGTGACTGAGCTGTGTTCAAACAGCAAAGGAAAGGGTTGTCATTTCTGCCCAGCATCATTGTCACGCACAGTCAGCAATTTCTGCCAGGGTTGAGATGACAGGTGTGTTCTGTAACCATAGTCTGGGGCTCTTTTGGTTTATCCTATGACAGCTGCACATCAGTGAGCAACTTAGTAAATGAGAATGTAGTCAGTTGTGTGTAAGAAAGAGAGTGGCAGCTTCATGTAGCTCATAACATTTATGGTGCTTAAATTTTATATCCATCTGTAGTCCATATGTGTGTATTGCTACTTGTGGTTAGAGGATGCTCACGTCGAAGCCTGGTCTAGCTACCCTGTCTAGCACACCAAAACTACTGCAGTGTCCAGTATCACACTGTCTGTGCCACATGGCTGTGAGCACAGCTCCCAGTAAGCATTGCTCGCAGCCTGCACACAGAGATGAAACAAAAAAAAATCCCAAAGCAATAAATTACTAATTAACCACATGTTTTCATGAAATACTAACACATTAATCCTCCTGCATAGTGCTTAATGTTACTAAATGAGTTACTGTTACTGAATGAATGACTTAAAGCTAATATAAGCTATGTAGTGCTGTTAGATGGCATAAATACAAATTAGACAGAAGGGTAATTTATATCTTCTTGTGGCCTCTTCTTGGCATGTACCCTGACCAATCAATGTGCAATTTACCATATGGACTGGTTGCATTCATGGATGGAAATGAAAACATTGATATGCAATCTTAGGTAGCTCTTGGATAAGTCATAGGCTGTGGCAAATACCATCAAAGGAGTAACAAATGTTGCATGCATGAGCTTCTAGCATAATCTAGTTTCTCACACTCTTAAATGATATTTTGATCTGTTGATGTATATGAAACAAGTAACTTGATTAAAAAGACTTCATTTCTCTTTTTAAACTGTAGAGGGTCAACTATCAGCAAGGAAAAGAAGGTATTTATAGCTAGTGTGTTTTTTTTCCTTTTAGAAGATGAGCAGACTATTTCGATTTTTCTTACTTAAATCAGTTGTTAATAAAAAAAGGTATGTTAAAATGGCAGTTACCTTCTCAGCCATAATCCTTAGCTATGCAGCAATTTCTCTATTTCTCATAAATTTTATTCAATTACAATTGTACTGTAGCATTCACCCTGTATCTGGAATGTGGGCTGCTTTCTCCTGTGCTATTATTTTCCTTTTTCGCCAGATACTGTGAAGCATCCAGGAAGAAATCTGCATTTTATCTCCTGCTTTCTGAAATTTTAAATTGATGCTCCTCTGTGACCTTATTGATATTAGCAGGTCCTCCCAAATTTCAATCCATGTTTCGTTCACAGAATGTGCTATTCATAGACATAGGGATGGTTAGATGAGAAGTGAAGTTTCATGCACTCATGTCCTTATTCATGTAAGGATTAGGCTCATAAATAGCAGAACTGTTCTTCTTTCTCTTAATTTCAGTATCTATGCTAAAGAGAAAGTGACATGTTCCTTATTAAGAAGAAAAATAAATCTAGGAAATGGTGCTGCAATGAAGCCATTATTAGGACCAGAGAACAGAAAGGATATTAGATTTCTAATACATATACTTTTGATTTTAAATAGTTCATAATTTATGAATGGTTGTTAAAACCTTTCCTATATGCAGTATTGTTGGAAATTCAGAGAGAGCATAAGGAAAGCTGTACCAAATTAGAATAAAGCCTTAACATTTCTCCAATCCTCTATTTACTTTTCTGTAGTTTTAAAGTTTGCTGATTAGCTTTTAGATTTGAAAATAGAGTTATGAGTTTTACTCTTGAGTGATTCCAATATTTTAGAGAGCAGATTTATCAACATGTTTTTTTACCATGTTAAATACCAATTGATTTTATTATAGCTGCTATTTGGTCTATCTTATCCCAATGCCGAAAACTCTTTACTTCTCAGAGGGAACGTGTGGATCTTCTCTGCATGCTGTGGTTCATCACTTAGGAGGTTCTTAATGGATTTTCATTGTCTTTGGAAAGATAATATATTTTTAGACTGATAAAATAGATTGAAAGTTTTATAAAATGAATTGGGAGTACTTTAATCGTTGCTAATCCTAAAGCTGACATGGGGCTTATTTGGGACTAAGATGTGAAGTCTTTGCCCCTCCTCATGGGTGAAAAAAAGGGGATGTAGCAGAGGAAGAGGAAGGGATTTCTAAAGAGTTTTTTTTTTTTTCTTCCTTTACTGCAATGTGAGACAGGATGGGAGTGACTGGATAAATTTCAGTCAGGCTGGTGTGATGCTTGGTGGCTATTACATGAATCAGTATCTTCACAAATGATTAAAACTCTTCCTTTGCAGGAATTCAGCTTCAACTTAGACTAGTGGGAAGAAGTGCTGACATCGGGCTTAAAGTACTTATTGGAACCAGAGAGATGGTGGCCAGGTGTAATTGCATGGTACCTTCGAGAGGAAAACATGCATTTGTCTTGTCTCCCAGTAGCTCAAGATTTTGGGAGTTGCAGTATTTGGAATAACAGGGGTAAGACCCAAACCTGAAGTAACAAATTCAGTGTAAAGGCTGGGAGCCTGCTATGGAGAGGGAGAATAGAGGTTATTCAGAAAAGTGTGTGGTGAAAAAGCTCGGGGTACTATTCTTAGCACCTTCAGACCATGCATTAACACAGCTTTATGAACAGCTGAATAAAGCATGAAGGCTCTATTCCTAAAGTTTACAAATAAATACAGAGTAAGAGGCATTTGAAATGCTTTCTACTCATAAGTTTATTAATTGAAAAGTACAATGTATTAACCTATGCATATGTATCAATCCTCTATGATATAGTTTTTCCTTCCATCGTATGGGATCTGCTGAGAAGATCAACTGAGTCCAAATCTGTGGATCTTCTGGAGAAACAAGTACCTCATTTTTTTTCTCTCCTTTACTATTCTAATACCTACTATTTATTGTTTTTCCATTTAAGTTTGACTATTGTATTAACAGCCATTACTTTAGCATGCATCTGAAATTCCCACCAGTTCCACATATCACAGGAGCACAATAGTTTGAAAAATTGTCATCTGTCACTGAAAGAATGTCATGACAAAGAAAAGACCTAAAATAATTTAAGAACAGTTTGGCCTACTGAGTATGGCCTTGAGTGTGACCATGTCCTCAGGCTAGAAGTTCCTTTTGTATATTAGTTACTCATCTGAATTATACAGATACTAGTTATTTAATAAAGTTCTTTAAGTTGTGCTGGTAAAAAGTGCTATTTCAAAGCAAAGCTTCATTATTATTCTCTTTTATGCTGCATGATTTTCAAAGAGCTGCTGCAAACAAAGGAATTATTAAGACTTCTTGAAAAATGATGTAAGAATCTATTATTTTAGTCCCCCATAGGAAGCTAGATTTCCACTACATTAAGAAAGGGAATTCTAACCATGGTTACTTCATTTTAAAATGAAACTCACTCAATTCTGGGAATCTTATTTCCTTAACTCAGCCTCTTTTTTTGAGTTAGTACTGAGATTTAGAAGCTTCTGGACAGCAGATGAGCCTCACTTATTATTGCCAGATTTATTATTGGAGAGAAAACATGGGATGGGGATTTTTGAAACTTTTTGGAAGGTTAGAGGTTGTCAAGCCAAGCAGTTTTGTTACAAAACTGATGAGACAGAACCTCTAACATTTCTCTGTAGCATTAGGAGGAGAAAGCCATCCATTTTATTGAAGCAGTTGCATGAAGCGTATGGTTCATTGAACTCATGGCATTTAAGATCACCAGCTGGCCTTTCTGTTAGTGTCTTGATGAAACTTTCAGGAGAGTGGGCTATTTCCCTTTACACTTAGGAGGTTATCTTGTGCTAAAACTGTGGTCTTACAGCTTGGGAAGTATAAAAGCAACACTGACTCCACAGGGAGGGGCATATTTATCTCTTTAGTCTGCTGTGCAGGGATGGTGAAAACCTGTTTGCACAGGCAACGCCTTCAACAGAAGAACTAAGAAGTGTGTGAGTCTATGTTCCCCTTTAATCCAAGGTTTAGAGTAATTTTTTTAAAAAATAATTTTTGTTTTAAATCCAGAAAAGTAGAAGATTTTTAATCTTGGTATCCCACATACTTCACAAAAAAAAATTCTGTACATGGGTGTGAATTACAATAAGAGTCTTAGGGGATAGGATAGGTCCCAGTTCTTTCACCTTTTTACAAACGTAATGTTACTTACTCAATATAGACACAGAACAGAGTTCCTGAAAAGAGGTATATCCGTAGAGGAAAGAATTATCCCTGCAAATGTGTGTGTGGCTTTTTGTTTGTGTCGGGGTTTTTTTTGAGGGCTATGAATTTCATCAGTAATGGTGGTCACTTAAGCAGTAAGCTGTTCACCATGCTATTTTGTGACTTGTTAGTAGTACCTAAAATTTTCTATGCAATGAGATCATTGGCTTGTGAATCTCAATGAATAGCGGAGAATCTGAAAGTTAGGCCTTGTATTGGCCTAAGCAAATATCTAATTTGGTCTTTAAGTGTCTTTGTTCTTGGAACTAGTGGTTGGATCATTCAGGGAAGCAGGACATACAAAAGACATGGACCNACTGGAACAGGTTGGTCAGAAAAGTTGTGCATACCTCCTCCCTTGAAATATTCAAGGCCATATTAGATGAGACTATGAGCAACCTAGTCTAGTGGAAGGTGTCCCTGCCTATGACAGGGGGAGTGGGACTAGATGATCTTTAAGGTCCCTTTCAACCCAAATCATTCTATGATACTGAACTGGAAAGTGAAACAATCGGGTGGAAGGTCCTGAGCTGTGCCTTTATTTGCATTGGTAAAGTCAAAGACACTGCAATTAAGACTCCTGTGAAAACAAGTAACCCATCAAGAGCTCTAGATGACATGTGATAGAAAATGAGAGTGTCTAATCATGAAGGAGAGGTCAGGCTCAGCATAATACTGAGAGCTGTAATAAAACAATTGCTTGCTTTTTTTCCCTGTTCTCTATAAAGGAAATTTTAACTTATAGTTAATAAGGATGTCATTAAAGACATCAAGAATTCTCTCTTTTGAAAACAAAAGCTTTTATCTTACAATATAGCTGTCCTCCCTCCTGGCCTTTTTAAAGACTTTAAATACTGTCTTTTGGACTATACCATGCTGTATTACAAGTAAGCTTGTTAAGTACATGGCTCTTGAACAATTTGTTCTCACCAAACCTTTTCTTTTGTTTAGACACTTCACTTGAACACATGTATCTTTGAATTTGTATTAATTTTGTTTAATTGCACTTGGGGGACTAGCAATAATTAATAAACTTTTTTCATTAGAGGAAGGTTCAGAAATACCAAAAAATGTAAGGAAGAAAAACATATGTGAAAGACATTTCATTTCACTCAGTGGTGGTCTATTAAACTTTGCAGAGCAAGTAGAAGTGTTCCCAAAATGATAACTCTGCTCATGTCATTGCAAAGTATGTCTTCTACACACACCAGCTTTAGATTAGTTTGATATTTGCCCAACAAGTCTTCCAATTTCTCTTCAA
>VYZX01022262.1:0-12136 GCA_013401335.1 Brachypteracias leptosomus | reverse complement strand
TTTTGAGGTGAAAATGTATAGACCAGCATTAGTTCATATTTGACAACTAATTGGGGAAATTATTAAAGACTGCATTTTTTCTTGTTTCACTCATTTTCATTACTTCTTTGGGACAACTTATAGCAAAAAAGCCAGACTGACATTGGCAGATATATTTGTGAGATTATAAACATTTCATCTGACTCAAAAAATTAGAATTTATTTCGATTTTCAAAAAACTATCTATTCTCAAAACAGCAAAGATTTTAATTGGGTTTTTTTTGTATTTGTGTCACAGTATTTGGAATATAACTAGATAAGTTATGTAGAAGAAACAATTTCTTATAAATAAGACTGAGTGAATATAGACTTCCATTTATTTGCATAAAGTTCATTACCTCTTCTGAGATGTATGTTTAACACACATTTCATGTATGGAAGTTGGAGTTTTGGCAAGAGAATGAATGTATTTTCAGAGATATTTTTGTTAGGATTGCAACATATTAAGACTAGGCTGTAGCTGAATAGCACTGATTAAGTATTCAAAATGCTAGAAAATTATTTTTATTAACATAATAGCTAATGCTTTATGTGTCACCTCCCAAATTTCATCAGAGATTGACATTCAAAAGAATATGAAATAAATGCAACAAAGGCATGTGGAACTAAGATGCTAACCACAACGTGAAAATGAAGACATATTTTAGCTTAGTTAATGAAGTGAAAAGGTTATTATGAAAAGATATTATCAAGTCTTAAAAAGAGCGGTAGTAGAGAATTCTTAAACACAAGCTTGGCATTGCTGTTTTTCTTGTTATCTTCCAAATGTTTCTCCTTAAGTGGAAATATTAAATCTCCTTCAAAAAGCTTCAAGAAGAACTGCTGTTCCTCCCGAATATCTCATAAGCTATTGCTTTCACGTGTCTGAGGGGGCAACAGGACAGCACCAGCAAAACCATTCATTTCTTCCCTTAGTTCCTGATAGGTGAATATTAAATTGTGCTCAGGAAAAACATTGGCCTTCTCAGCTGTAACTGATCAGAGGAGGAAGGAGAAAAGATGTGGTTGCATATCTGTTGTATTAAGAGCACAGTGAGCTCATACAAGCTATGGGTGTGTGTTCATGGCATCTGTACACATAAAGGCTCATTGTGCTCTTAGTACAATTTCTAGGAAGGGGATTTTGGAGCCACTTAAGAACTATGCAATTCTCTTGGAGTTGATGTAGCTGAGAACATTAGTCTCTTGCCTCTACTTAATAAGAAATTTCTGAAATGTTGGGTATGATCTTTAAAAAGTTATTTGCCTCCCCACACCCTATACTGCAAATGGTGCACAAAACCACACCCAATTCTTCACTAGTTTTTATGTAAGCAGAAGATACTATTTTTATATCTAGTAAGATTGTTAAGAAGGCCATTTTAAGAGTTCTTACATTTGTAAGATAACAAATAGATTATTTTATTGTTAATTCATAAAAAGTTATTCTGTACTGTAAGTTTGAAGAGGAATAATAGTGTACTTTTTAGACGAAGAAATGTAATGTTTTCTCTAAATGCAGAATAAACTAAGATAACTAAAATATGGAACCGGGATAAGAGTTTCTGTAATGAAAATAGCACAGTCACTTTTTTCACAGTAGAAGCAGTACTCTTGCTGTGGAAAGGCTTCACAATGCCTGTGTGATCCTAGAATAATCAGAACTATATCTAATGACTTAATTGTGGGATCAAATCTGCACTTCACATTCAGAGTATAGGCAGGCAAAATTTCATTGGAGATCAAGTTATTCAAAGTTCGTGTTTAGAAATTGGGATAGATATACAAAGTAAGCATAATGCCAGTTGTTCTTTGACTTCGTTTATATATATGTTTTTAAAATTTTAATTCCACTTAATAAATTAAATAAAGTTAAAGCTTAAAAAAAAGACAATGACAAAGTGACACAGCCAATAATTTCCTCTTCTTCCACACAAAAAAGCCTTTGAGAAGTTAGAATAAAATCCAGAGGTCCCTGCAAACTTCCTTTTTTAAATCAATCATCCTTTGAATTCAGTGACTGATTCTTGCAATAATCTGCATAAAGTGTAGATGAAGACTGTAGGCTTTGAACTCTGGAAAGTTTTGAGTGCATTGTGATGCATGCTAATGATTCTTTACCAGCCTCAAAAGCCATGCTGATATTACTGTTGGTATAGAGGGTTTATAACGTAGCTGATCAGCACTGCATCTATCCAGATGTCATTTTTAAGCATGTGGATATTATTATGCAACTTTTTTTCTTCATTGCACTGGGAACAAGCTGATCCCCTTATGGTCATCTCAGTTATCTGGTCAATTGAATCTTTAAAATCATTTTAAATCTAGAGTGGAGAAGCACAAGAGTGGATTTCCACAATCTGTAGCAGCTGATGCTCTTGTCCAACATAGAGGTGGGTGGCTAGTGCTGGAGAAACAGCCCTTGCAGCAGCAAGCCTAGGCTGTGAGGGGGTCTGCGATCCACCTCAGAGCCATGTAACTGTCTGGCAGTATTTGTTTCTCAAGCAGTCATTTGCTTTATCCCCACAGAAAAAGGCAACAGCCTACATTCAAGTGTCCTGTGGCTGGGCAGGTATATAAACTGCTGTGAAAGGCCATCCTGTGCACAGCAGTATGAAGAAGCTGTTGTGACAGGAGAGAGATGCTGAGCTGCAGCAATACTTCAGCCATAGCCACACAACCATGGGTCTGTGACTATAACTTTGTTTCTCTATAAAATGAATGCTTTATTAATTTGTTGGGCAGCTTAAGAAGTACTATAAGACATCAGCAGCCCTGTCCTTGGAAGGCCAAAAATTGGATTTAGGCCTTTTTTTACAGGTATTTTACAATCAATATGCAGGTTGTCTCTCTGTATGAAGGTCTATGTTCTTTCATTCCATGCTTGGAGTACATCAGGTTAACACGTGATTTCATTTAGTGATTCTAAAGATAGTTTTAGGAGCAGTGTGTTGAAATTCATTAGCAAATGGTTGAGAAATACCACTGAAGTCATTCCAGTCACTGCTCTCTCCAGTACTATTTCTTGTCTAAGGAACGGATTTCAGTATCAATCTGACATGTTAAAATGCATAGTGCTGTCTTTAACCATGCTTTAGGTGTCTACATTAGCAATAGATGTGTGAGAATAGTAAATTATTCTATTCATTTATTATTCCTGATGACTAGTAAATTATTTTAATGACGTTGACTATCCTATTCATGCATTACTTGAAAGCGATTGGAAGTGAATTGCTGTCAAGAAGGCTTTGCAGCTGCAAAAAATTACACTTCTACTCTTATTGTATTCTCTTTACCCCCAAATAGAATATACTATTTCTGTCTTTCCACTTGATTCATCCAGCTGTCACTCATACATCCATTGACAATTACAATGCATTCACATCATATCCCAGCTGCCTGTGATAGACTATTGTTTTGTAGTGGAGTGCGTACCGGATAATATCCGAACATCTATCTCCCACTGGAAACTGTTCTTTCATTGGCCACTTTTTTTTGGCTGAATGGTCTGTCAGGTTCCCAGCATGTCTGAATCTCAGAAGAGTTTTGCATGATCTCTGTAACACAGGGCTGTCTAAAATGAACATCTCACTAAAATTTCCAATTATTTTGTTTCAAAAATGAATTAGAAATAGTTTTATTTACTTTGCAGACCTTCTAACATCTCAAACCAATAATTTATTTTGTAGTAAGCTTATTATGTCAGTTGTATAATTGCAGATGGAAAAAAAGTTGTTGCTTTTCATAGCAAGTGGTCTGAGACAAATATAATAAAGAATGTTCTCTAAAACGTACATATTTTCTAAGAACACATTACTTTCATTTAGGGTCCCTTGTATTGTGATATTATTTCCTGGTCTGTTCCAATAATTAAGTGTCCATATGTTTAGTATTTTTATGAGTGTTAAGAACAATTCCTTAAAGGAATATGCAGAAATAGGAAAAAGAACTTAGTTTGGGGACAGCAAAACTCATCTACTTTCACCAGTGTAACCCAGATTGAGTTGAATGGTACAAAATGTTATGCCTATTCTGATGTCTCCTCTTTCTTCTCTTAGTGAACAGATACGAAATAGGGCAATTATAAATTTATTATTCATGTGCTCTGTTTACTATATAAAGCAGGAGATTGAGTGGAAAGGAAATTCAGGTAGCCAAAGGACTGCTAGCTCTTTTATTGTTTACTTCAGACGTTGTAGATAGAGCATTGCAGATTAAATATAAGTCAATGTGAAAGAAAACAGCCATTGAACAGTTCCATTTTAGTAACATCATCCAAAGTCTTCAGCTGATCATTAATGATGCACAGGAGATGAGGAACTTGAAGTACATGGTTTGCCATGTCTGTGCAAGCAAATTCTGAGGGGTTTCTGGTTTTACTTCCTGCAACGGCGCACAGAGAGGGAATGGATTTTATCAACTGCAGTGCTAATCTACAGAGAAGTTAGCATAGCTTTAAACCATGAATCATTTTTGTGCTATGATTTTTGACAGTGAGCTTTGTTCTGGAGGGAGATTCTGGGGTTTAAGAGAATTTCAGGGAAAACTAAGTCTTTTTTGTTAAAGCAACACAACATCTCCCTCTATTATTTCACCTTCATGTTTTAAGCTTGCTTTAAACAATCCCTTTCACACCTAACAGTGCTTTTTTTTTTTAAAAACCTTATACTGTACTATTGTGTCCTGTTCTCAAAATAATTCTGAACTGAATTGATTGTTGTATACATTATTGGTAATATTTCCCATTATCCATGACTCTGAAATAATCTACTAATTTTTACCTTTTTTTCTGCATGTGTGTATATATATATATATATGCATCTTCTTTTCATAACACATTATTATAACATATGATAGAGCAGATATTCAACCACTCTCATGATTTCAGTGTGGTTTTCAGAATACCAGTCTTTTACTTCCCTTGTGAGTGATTGGGTTAAATTGTGATGCTTTAGAAAGGCATGAGTTGGCATGTACTTTGCTGATACAAAATAGTGTGTACAGTTTGACAAAAAACCTGTTAGCTTCCAGTATGATTTTTCTTTCTGGTAACAGTGAGATTTATCAAAATAATGTATGATCTTTAATTGTGTTGCTACTGAATTATGGCTTTAAAAAGAGTAAAGGCATTGATGTATGTTTTACACTTTAAAATTTTTTCTCCAGTTCTTAATTTAGAGTGATCATGCTTCTTTCATCCTTTTTCATTCTAAGGGATAGTCCTTAACACCTCTGTTTCAGCTTTAGTCTATGAACTTTTGTGAAGTCAGTAAATAATGTCTTTAGAATCAGTTGCTCTTAAATCATATGGTCTTTGTCAGCAAACATGTTAAGTGAATTAGAAAGGGTGACATCCAATTAACACAGCCTTTTGCAGCTTTAATGAGCAGTGATAAATTTAAGTCCTTTCTTTTGTGCTTTCAAAGTAAGTGAACTTACAAGTAGAATGAGATAGAGGGATTGTTGTTCCATTGATCCATAATAAATTATTGCTAATTCATTTATACTGAGATAGGTGACATCTTTGAAAAGAAACCTATAGGTTATTTGAATAAATGTCTGTTATCATAAAACCCAATAAAACATTATTTCCTACAGCATGTGGAGTTACATGGTAACATAAGTCATGCAGTTTCATTACTTGTTTTTTGGCTTTAAACATTTAGTTAGTATACCACTAAAACATGTGACTTTTCTTGATTTCCATTGACATTACCTTATTAATAGTTCTGAGAAAAAATGTTGATAGTTTCGTAGCAGAATTTTATTGACTTTGCAAAACAGTTAATTATGGTTTTAATTAACAAGTAGGACCTTGCATAACAAATTATTTCTTCTCTTATTAAAGAAGATTTTGGTTTTTTGTTTTAAGTTTTTCAGTCAGAAAAAAGTATAGTTATTCAGAAATAACTACACTTATGGAATATAGTGTATTTGATTATTTTGATTCCAGTTTGTGTAGACAAAGTATTTGTGATTTGGTTTGATAGGATGCTTTTTGGTTTCCCTGAACTTTTCCAGTCAGCAGCAGAACTACATTGTATTGTTCTGTAAAGTTTTTCTTCTGGTGAAATCATTGCTGTTATATGTTCCTTGTATATTCCTTGGGGTACTTCTACAAAGCAAATCCTTTAGATTATTTTGTCACATTAAGGTCCACCAAACATATGAGCTAGTTGGCTCATCTCACTATGGTAATAAGAGGAAAAAAATAAGATTTAAAGGACAAAGTCAATCTTTATATAGCTCAAGTTAATTCCATGGAATTAATCCTTTTCCTTAGTATAATTTTATTGACTGTAGATGTTATGTTTGTGACTTGCATTGATATAAGTAAATCAGAGCTAAGGTCATCAGAGTTTCTAATAATACCTCTGGGATTCTGTGTTGAGAAATTTTTCGCTTGTGCGTCTTCGATGAAACAAAAGATAAACCGATTCAGAGATTTAAAAAAACCCAGTGTAAACAGAGTAAACCTTCAATGGTGCTTACATCCCATTCTTTTTTGAAATACAAAGAAGGAGGATTAGTTTAAATGTAGTTGTTCCTTTCTATGAAGTTCACATATAACATGCTTATATCGATTATATTTCTGGATTTGGTCATCCCTATTTTATTATAAAGTGCTAATACACTTTATAATTCCTCATGTATCTCAAGGAAATGGTGTGAAATGCAGATAATTAAAGCTTGACAAGCAATGACATTTTGTTTGAAGGATGGAGGTATAGACAATATAATGAAGATTCAGATAGTGGTCATGTCCGTACTTGAATACTAATAGTTTTAACCAAATACACTAAAAAAATAACTGTGGTTTATCTTGGAGAATACAAATGAAAAGAAATGGTGTTTTTAACTGTTAGAAAATGTCCTTAGGAAGAACCCTTCATGAAGGATGCATGTTCCACCTTTGGGAGAAGCTTGTGAGAACTTAATGGAATACTGAAGCTGTACGCTTTGAGCATAAGCTCATAAGCAGTGGCCTTTTCTTTCAAGGGGAATGCTTAGGAAGCTTTCATGAGAGTATGTGTTGGAAAAATAGTTCTTCTACTCTGTATTACTATGTGTTCATTGTAGTCTCACCAGTTATTTCCCACTCTAGTATATACAGGCACACATCAGTCATAAAATGCAAAGAAGGATCCTTTCCTTCTAGAAAAATTATGGAACTTTCTTGACATTAGTAGGCCCTCAAAACACCATGAATTTAAGTATTCAACATTTTCAAATTTGAAACTTTTGTGTGAAACTGTTTAATGCCATTTGGGGGACCACCCACAAACCATTTATCATGGCCTCAGTGATTCTTATACTTGAAGAATCAGGGTTTGAGATCTCCTCTTTTCCTCATTATTTTAGTGGGAATTATTCATTGCACACACTGGCAATTCTCTTATTTATTCTTTTAGTTATCTCATGTATACAGGTGTAGAGCCAAAAGAAAATAGGCAACAATGAATTAATTCAATTTTTTCACAATCATATCTAAGAAAATTAATTTAGTAACTTTTGTCCCCTGAACTAACTTTAGTCTTCCTATGAAATGTTTCAAAACATAACTGATAGGCATTGCTATTAAGGCTTGTGAAGCTAGGCTTAGGGAAGGAAGAGTTGTCCGGTTTCCTTGTATGTTTTTGGTTCATTGACACCTTGGTTAACTGTGGAAAGTGCTAGAACTTATTTAAACCAATAACTTTTTTTTTTGTGGTTATACTCTTTCAAAAAAGCTATATCAAAGCCTTTGGTTTTCAGCATCAATAAACCAAGAAAACAGTAATAATATTTTTTCTTCAAACCAATTTGTGTTTCTTTAGTTCTCTTCCTCTTCTAAATATATTCCTCAAAAATGTGGTGTTTACATTTTTTTTTCTGGGAATTTTGGCATTCTGTTAATATCTCCCAGTGCTAATGTGTACTTGACAGTGTANGAGTGATAGAGGGACTAGGGGTGGGCACCGGGCACCCAGCCAAGGTAAACCCACCACAGACAGTTTACAAAAACCCCTTCATTTTTATAGCTCTATGCTTTTACTAAAATTGTTTCTCCTGCGATATGATTTAGCTCAATTTCCTTAGGAAGAACCATAATGCTTCATATTCCCTTAAGGGAAAAGACCACTTTGTTGCTTTTTATTATTACACCTAATCCTAAATTTCTAACTAAAAGTCATATTGTATCATTGATCGCAAAGCTAAGGACTTCACTGAAATGACTGTAACAGAGTAGCTGAAAAACTGACCTATGGATCAACTGGAGAATTAAGACTTTGAATAGAGAATAGAAAAGCATTGAGAATACATGTAAAGACT
Organism: Brachypteracias leptosomus; assembly: GCA_013401335.1. Lineage (NCBI taxonomy): Eukaryota > Metazoa > Chordata > Aves > Coraciiformes > Brachypteraciidae > Brachypteracias > Brachypteracias leptosomus. Next base: position 3,805 of record VYZX01022262.1, on the reverse strand, counting down.
GGACCTCAGGAGAATATGCTTATGGTCACTTGGCTCAGTGAGGTGGTGGGCAGCTGGATGAGATGCAGAGGAAGGATTCTGTCCATTATTTTCACAGTCTGTCTCTAAATAATGTGATCTATGGTAATGCTTTCTGAATATGATGATTGTATGGTTCAGCGTGGTCATTTTAGTGGGACAGAATGCATGAAAGACATTGGGGAGCTGCTGGGACAGATTTATTTCATCAATACTTGAAAGGATCAGGCTGCTTTGGCTAGCAATTAGTTTGAACAGGACCTCGTGGTTTCACAGATGTGGAGAATGAAGAGAGGTAGAGTGGGAACGGGGTAAGGATGTTCAGTTAGCTACCAGCTTTCTTTTTCCTTCCCATTGCATCCTGTCACCTCATTTTTTTCACCTGCATTGATGAGAGCTGAGTGTATTTTATTTAGCGTTACAGTGTTTTTCAACTTGATAGACTTGTTTGGAAAGTGGGATCTAGTAGAAATCCAACCAGAAATAGCTGCAACTTTACTGTATTAGGCAATTTCCCTTTTTCTTAACTTACAATGAATAGACTGAGAAAAGGAAGAGTTTCCAGGCATGTTTTGTACTATATAGTATTTAAATGTTCAGCTGTAAGCCTAAGTAAAATTGAAAACTGATTACTTAAAAAAACTGGTGCTGAAAATTTTAAACTACAATATTGCTTTTACCTCAGCATTGTGATATTCTGACAGAAATATGACAGCCTTCAGTTTCAGGACAGTGATGTTTAATAGGACTGTGTCTTCAACTGATGTTGCCAGAGGAATTATAAATTGAACAAAAACTGCAAACATCTTCCTTTTTTTTCTGCCAATAGTAATTTCATGACCACATTGGATAGCCTGGTGTCTCCACTTGCTTATCTTTAAATGTCAAGCACAATTTTCATCATAGAAAGTAAGGTTTCAGTGCTCAAGCTTCATGAAATGTGGGGCTTCAGATTATATTCCTTTTATCTGATAATCTTTAAGAGGTTACTAGGTTTTCTGTTTTATGAGGGCCTATTAGATAGATACCTTGACCTGCAACTAACCAGTAATAAGCAATTATAGACCAGTAATAGCCTAAAAACTCCATTCAGACAAGTTTCAGACATTTATTAACTGAAAATTAAAAACTTACAGCAACCTAAGAGTCCAGACTAGAGGGTTTGTTAATAGTTGTTGATAGCTGAGTACCAGTGATATATGCTACATCTGACAAACTTTTTACTTCTAATATTCTTTCTATTGTCTCATTTCTTCACATTTTTCATACCAACTGTTAGCTACCCAAATGGCTCATCTTCTCAAGACCCTCCTTTGAGAAGAGCATTCATAGCCAAACATAAAAAAAAGAAAAAAAACAGATTACTCTGGAAAAATGCAAATCCTTCCTTCTCCTTTTCATTTAACACTTGTTAGCCGAAGCATGTCTTCATAAGAATCCCTTCCCTGAGGTATCTTTTTATGCTAGTGCTATCAGAGGTAGCACATCTATAAGTTTGCAACTTGTGTATGCAGCTGTTACTCTCAAAAATCCCGTGCATTCAAAAGGAAGCTGAGTGCAAGCGGCTTCTGTGCAAGAAGGGGAACACATATATTGATTTATCAAGGGGTCATTTGAAATATTTTCAAAAGAAGTAATGACTGAATATAAATGTGACAGCTGTTGAAATTTATTTTGTACAATACATACATTGTAGTCTTGGTTTAAAAAAAAATGACAAAACTCCCTGAAATTCAAGCCTAACCCCCAAAAAACTTAGCAAACCTCTTCTAAAACCTTGCACAACTTGTGACCTTTTTGTACAGATATGCCAGAAAGGGTTTTTTTCCATATATAATTTTCCAAGGTTATTGTGTATACTTCAGAAGTATTATGACTTGTACATAATGAGGGCATATATTTAGAGATGAAGTATGAATACTGAAGTTCCCAGGCTATTTCCTTTTTCTGTTACCAAAGAATTAAGCAAGAAGGTGCAAACTTACATAGGTATTTAAATGAGAATTATATGTTAAAAAGACATAAATATTCTAGAAGTGGCTTGTATATATTGAATATCCTTGGTAATTCTATTAAATATGACAGCTTAAACTCCTGATAAAATTACAAAATTTTGCTCTGGTTTCATATGATGTAAATTATAAGCACCAGATTGTTTGACTTTAACCTTTCTTGTTGACTTTCATGTTATTTTGAACCCTGGGAAATTTAACTAAAGCTAACTGCCTGGAGATCATAATATTTTTAGATCCCCATCATCTTGCCAAGTAAGAGAGTTTTGAATGACCTTCTGAAGAACATATGAGAAAATTGCCTACTGTAGATGACACAGTAACTGTGACCAAGGACAGAAAGGACATATAATTCTTTATAGTGAACTTTTTACTGGCTAGTGGCAATCTATTACTGACTGTTTGAGGCTGAAATGAATATCAGACAGTTTCAGCAAAATCTCTATCTTTCACATGAAAGGAAAGCCATGCACCTTTTGATTATTACTGCATCAGGCTGTTCACCAGAGATTCAAACACTTGCAAACAAGTCTCTTTAGATAAGGATGAGTGAACTGGCCTTTTTGATGGTTCAGTTCAGCATGCAGTTCAACTAATTCACTTTATTTTTTGGGAGAACCAGTTTCCTGGAGTCTTTTAATAGAAGCGAGAATCCCATCTATATCCTTTTCATTTACTTTTTATATTATTTCATCTCAGATCACTCAATCTGGACTAAAAAACTTATTGTTTCTAAATGCAAAGGCACTGCTGGGTTTATTGGGCAACTTGCTCATATGTTTCTGCTAACATTTATTAAAATACGTAGCATAAAAAAGAGAATATATGTGACATGACCTATATGAACCCAAATAAATAGCTCTACATCAGTATGAATGATCAATATGGTCAATTCAATTTTTTTCACAAAAGCTTCACACATTCAGTTTTTAACTTCTCTGCAGGCTGATCCTTTAAGAAGCAGTTTAGTGAAAGAAATCTGCATTTCATCTCTGCTGTCATATTTCAGCTGACATTTCTGCCAGTTACTTATCTAAGTCTTGGTTGGAAACAAAGTGTTTTGGAAGGAATTCTCAGAAATCCACTAAAAAATAGCTCAAGTCCCCTTGACAAACCTTATATCAAAGATAAGCTTTGAGAAGCCTGTCCAACCTAAAGCATTGTAAATAATAGATTGTGAAAGATTTCATTACTATATATAAACAGATAAGATTTTGTGCAGCATAATCCAGGATATAGAAATATAGTTATTAAGGAGCAATATAATCAAGTCACATATTAAAATGATCAATATTTATGTGATAGATAACACTCAAATGAGAAAACTTAGGCAATCTATTTCAGCAAGGTCCAGGGTATTATTATACCTATTCATCTCAGTTTCATATTAGAAAACAAGGTTATGATTCCTTGAAAATACCTTTTTTGTATGAATAAGGTTGGCTTATGGAGTTTTCTGTAACTGATAGAATTTCATCATCTTTTGTCTACTATGTCTACCCCTCAGGGTGCAGTCAGGAGAGAGATATAAATCTATCTCCAATCTTAGTCTTTCTCTCTGGAATACATTATCTGAGCATGATCAACTATAGAATGGCATCTTAGCAATGTTAAGTCTACTTTTATTTCCACTACACGTCACTTTCACTGATGGAAACAGGAAAATGTGTATTTCAATCTAGAGACAATACTGCCTAGGAAGAAGTTTAGAGTCTCTCTCTTCCATATTCTGTCAGCAAAACTCCTTATTAGAAAGCCCTAGAGGGACAGGGGGC
>VYZX01022260.1:5133-42327 GCA_013401335.1 Brachypteracias leptosomus | reverse complement strand
AATCTGTACCACTTCAAGTTATATTCTGCTTCTCATGGCCTTCACATGGTATGCAAGAAATGAAGAATAGCCATATCTCAGCCATGTCACCTCCTTGTCCCTCAACCATGCCATTTCATCTTGGAGGAACACACTTTTCATGGCTTTTCAATCTCTGGCACTTCCAAAGATGGTCTTTTCTGTGTTTCCATAAAGCTACTTATTACACAATTAACTTCTTTTACCATCAAGCTATTCTACTTCAGTTTTTAAGACAAAAATAAAATGTTTTCAATAAGCTACCCACTTTAATTACTCTATATATCTTCAGCCTACTGATATAGGATAGTTCCTAAAGTAATAATTGCCTACAATTTTTGTTAAAGAAGTGTGGAAAACATGTATCTCACTTCTCACTACTTGAGAATTCCCTTCAGAACAATCTCAAGTGTTGGGAGCTAGGCCCTAAAACCAAGATTGGTTTAAAAAGCACAAGAAATTACATAAGTGTCTTCTTTTGCAAGGAGCCAATAATTAAAGCAAGTTATTTTATCTCTCTTTCAGATGAAGTATCTTATGTAGGGAAAAAAAATTCTTTTTTAATTCAAGCAGCAAACAAATGTCTTGAAAAGCTGCAAGTGGGTATTTCATAGAAATATGTATTCAAAAGTCTTATCTCCCTCCAAAGATCCTAGTTTTTGCAAGGAACATCTGCTATGAATTTTCTGTGCCTAAATTGCAGACTGCTAACTGAAACTGCTGATTCCTTTCTTCTGCCAACAGCGAAGTCCTTAGACCTAGATAATTACTGTATTGTATAAGCTACAGTCATGCTTACACACCTGCATACCTTCCTACGAGCAATGCTTTTGGGTTATGACTTAAAAATATATACATGGCAACTGAACTTCTGCCTTTGTTTACTGCCTGGTTGCTCTTGCTCTTTACATCATCTGAAGTTTCCCAACAAGCCTGGCCTGAATGCAGTCCAGAGGGTAGAGTGGGAAAGAAGTTAATGAATAATTATATTGTTCGAAATCTGAAGTTCCCAAACTAATTAAGTCTTTAGAACAAGAGGTAACAAATACTCTAGTTTTCAGTGTCTTTACAACATCATTGAAATGATACGTAATATCAAAAAAAATGCTTTCAGTAAATTGGCAATGGCACCCAGTAAAATTTATATAACTGTCTGGGTTCAGAAGAATACTTGTTTGAATGCCAGTGCTTTCCCAGATTGTGTCAGACACTCTTTTCATGGCTCTGAAAAAAAAACCCAGAGCCTTTCCCATCAAATGAAAATAAGCTGATATTCTTAATCTTTTTGTTAATTCTAGATAATAGGGAGCTACAGAGAAGATTAGCTGAACTTCTTCATGTTATCTGTTGAAAGAGTCCGCTGTTCCAGTCCCAGAGCTTAACAAGTTCCATAAAGTAGAATCTGAAACAAGGAGGAGCCCAGCATGTCAAGAGTCATCTATCGTACAATTCATTTAATGCAATCCTTTCAACAGCTATGCTGCTAAAGACAGGCCGGCCATGTCACATTTTAAAAGGGCTATTTTTGTAGAACAATGTTGTCCAAAGCATTTCCTGTTCTTATCGCTCCTACAGCAACATGTCTGGAGCTCATTACCAGTAGCTCCTACTCTCAATACTCAATCTTTTGCAAAAGATGTTCATTCATGTTTTCTCACATTTCCCACCAATTTTCCTTGTGAATTATCTGATAATATATCACTGTTGCACTGATTAATTTAGGAGAACACAGACCTATTCATATCTCAAGAAAAATTGTTGAACAAAAGGCAAATTCTTAGACCACCCACTCACTGAAAATCTTCTATACCTTGCAGCTAAAAGAATTCAAAATCTTGAAGGAATTAATTTGCATTTTATTATTCAATGTTTTTCAAGTAAGCAATTAAGTGGCCATGTTGAGAAATCAGTCTGTGCAAGTTTTTTGCATCTCTTTTATTGAAAAGTATATGCTAAGAACATTTGGTAACAATTTTACATGTATTTATTCTATGCTGATGGACCCTACGTGTTGGTTGCTAAGAGCACATGGAATTATCTTGCTTAAATATAGTATCAAAGCAATAAAACAATATAAATGTAACACGTTCTGGAAGCCTCAAGGATGAAAATAAATTTATAGAAAATGTCTTGGATGTGTGGATGAGGATAAACTAATGAAAGGGACTATGATGTGGTAGGAAAAGGAGTTCATGAAACAGGATAACCAGGACCACATTCTCAGAACCTTACTGATGGGACAGGATGAACTGAAGTCTTGAAGTGGTTATCAGAAACCTGAAGTAAAATATAGTGAAAAAAATTGCTTTTCACTGAAGCTGCAGTTCAACAAGTGGTGCCTATATTTAAGCACAAAGTTAATCGTATAGAGAAATCCTGCCTTCTCTGAAATTACATTTTACATTTCTCAGAGATTCCCTAAGGTTCAAATCTCTGCTCTTACCTGTTAACTTCAGAAGCCTTCATAAGCTACACCCATATCCAAACCGGCAGACTTTGCCAGCAAGATTTTTCAAGGGCAATTTTCACAGAGTCTCACAAGCTGGTAGGAATTGCATGCCTGCTCCTTGGGTAAGCTAGATGTTAGACACAAGGAAGTGTTACTCTCACAGATTCTATGAGGCATATAACTTTCATGCCAAATTCAATGGAGAGGAACAGTTTTCTCAGTTACTTGATCACAATTAACATCCATAGGACAGTCTACATCTCTCCATTGGCTTTACAGGAATCACAGACTTCTAGTTCATCCTGTGACTTTGATAGCTCCACCACATTCTGAGATAGCAAGCCTACTGGCCACCACAAACTCACTCCATACCAGCTCTTGGTGGACCAATCACATCAGACCCTGTGCCACACCATTTCAGGAAGCTAAAACAGGAGCAAACATAACACGTTTTTGGCAATGGAGACTTCTGATGGTTTAACAAAATGAACCTAACTGCAGTGCAGAGGTTGCTAGGGAAAAGCAGAAATGTCCTGATAGAAAATGAGAGGTGGAGTGGAACCACAGCAACCATCGTTGGCTTGGTCATGGAATTCAAACCCTGACTTAGAAGCTATAAAAAGGAATGAAGCATTGAATTCAAGTCTGATACACGGGAACTTGGTCTCAGATTTTGCATATACTATAGGAAAAAAAAATTCAGAAAACACAATGCAGTGTAAAAAGTGTTGCCTAGCACTACGGAGAGTTATTCACAGGCTTATGTGTCTCTTTATATTCTAAGAGACACTCCCAGAAGTATACTATCTGGTAAAACAAATACTGCCATCAAAGGCAGATAAACTGCATAAGAACATAGGAGTTACCAGGTTATGTTTCTAAGTGATGATCAAAGAGTGTGTAAAAATAGCACATTATCTAATTTTGAGGATTTAAATTTTACAGTAAAACACCTTTTAAGTGTTGCCGATAATTGAAACCAAAGGAAAAGGTCATAAATGAACGGAAGTCGTGTAGGTATGAAGCGCACAGTGTTCAGAAGTGACCAATTACTACAGGGTTAAGAATACAATAATTACTTCCTAAAATAATTTAACTAAATGCATGTTTTCTCAGTAATGGGCAGGCTGTTACTGGAAGTAGACATCAATGTATCACTATTTTTATGCATTTGTGGTGGGTTTACCCTGGCTGGGTGCCCGGTGCTCACCCCTAGTCCCTCTATCACTCCCCCCCCACAACCCAAACCTTCGTCAGCAAGGCAAGCAGGGAGAGAGTAAGATGGAAAAGAAGAAGAACCCGTGGGTTATGATAAGAAGCAGTTTTAATAAACAGCAGAGAAAGCAAGGTCGCGCACGCGCGAAGCAAAAGCAACAAAGCCGTTACTCTCTACTTCCCATCCGCAGGCGGTGTCGGGCCTGTCCCGGGAAGCAGGGCTCCAGAACGTGTACCGGTTGCTCGGAGGACAAACGTCTTCCCCCGAATCCCCCCCATCCTCCTCCCTTTATAGTTGAGCTGACGTCAGATGGTATGGAATATCCTATTGGTCAGCTCGGGTTGGCTGTCTGGGTTGTATCCCCTCCCAGATCTTGTCCCCCCTTGTACCTTTGGTGCCATGTGAGCACCGATAGTCATAACAAAGGTGTGTGTTATCAACACTCTCTGGGTCCTAGGGCTGCATGAGGAAAATCATCTCAGACAGACCCACTACAGCATTATAAAATCTGGAGAAGTACTAAATTCAGGAATTCCCCAACACTGGCTCTGCAATCTGAACCTCTGAGTGAGGTTCTGACTTCCTTTGTTCTCATTCAGCACTTGTGTAAACCCAGTCAACTTAACTGAAAGACTTGATTTTTACAGTGCAGGATTGTAATGAAGCCTTATTCTTTTTAGGATGTTTTCAAGGTAGCAAAGTTAGAGTACTGTAAACCAGAAAGCTGATATACAACCCAGTAGTTGCTTCTGACCTCATCCTGAGAGTGACAATCTGAAAGCTAAGTGGTCTGCTGTGCCTTCAGCACATGTTGGCAGCAGCTTGGAAGAAAAGAAAGGGAAGGCAAGAAGCTAAGATCTCCGAGTTAAACAGCTGTTTTCCCAAGACTATTTTATCAAAGGTTACATTCTAAGGGCAGAACCCTCTCTCATCCCTCCCCATCCATTGTAGCCTAATGCTTGCTGAACCAGCCAAAAAGAAATTAACTTCTCTCCTTCTTGACAGTTCAGTTTCAACTCAGATTGGTTCTTGCATCTACTTTAGCATGTGGCCATATACATGTCAATGTTGGCACAAGGCGGGGAGAGGTGGAAAGGAGCAAGAGGACAGGAGGCCCCTTTTTCAGGGGCATGTATTGTGTGTCCTATTTTTATCCGCACTAATTTTCCTTTGTGAATAAATCTTGGCCCTGAATTTCCTCCTTTTCCCCTTTTTTGTTTAGGGAAAAATTCATAATGCTTTTATTATTATTGAATTATGAATATCTTACATTGCAATAGATAATGGAATTAGGCTGCTTCACAAAAAAAAATCATATCTTTCATGCAAATACATTAGCTTATGCCACATTTGAAGCACAAAAGTTAGGAAACATCAAGAAATTGAGGTGTTTGTGCTATTTCTACCTCAACCCAGAGGTTGCCAAATACCTCATAAGTAAAATATTTCTTAGCAAAAGGAATTTGAAAGTAAGCATTACATTTTTTCAGAGCTTATTCAAATCAAATGCTTAGCACTGGGACCACTGAAAGGTTAAAAAAAGAAAAGCTAAAACACTCTCTTAGACACTTCAAAGTAATCTAGATTTAAGTTGCTATAGCCTGAAACAACTCTACTGCTCTCAATGTGAGAGGAATTATGTCCTGCATATTCAGACATGTTACAGGACATACACGTTATGAGACAGTTTTCAAACCGCTGCTTTCTCTTCTTAAGGACGCATGACCTTAAATTTATTCTTTAACTTTTGCCCAATCCACTGGGTTTTTACATTAATTGTATCCCATGCTACTAATGAAGTAAGGATACATTAAAATCTAGGTTTTGAACCTCAACAAACTTTGCCATGAAAGAGGTAGAAGTTCTGAATTTGTAACAGAAGCACAAGCAGGGCAAATTTGTGCCTGCTTTCTCCACAATTTTTGATGCAGGATTGGTAGAATTTTTTTTTCAGTCAATCCCCTGTTTCTGTTTGCTCATCACTTTCTCTGGATTATTAATACATACTCACAAACTCACATACTGGCCTCATCATATCAGTTGTTTTTAAAAATAATTTTATTTTGTTTTGAAAACTTTGAAACAAAACCATTCTGCTAGCAAATTTAAGCATGTATTCATCTTTTGCTGCATTACATCAATTTAATTCACTACGAAGCGAGAATTACTAAGAGGATACATTATATAGTATATAGAAATTTATTCTGTTTAATTAGTTCATACCAAATATGTTTTCCTCCCATGAGTCATTTGATTAACTTATTTAAAATTCGGCCTACAGATCATGTGAGGTGATCCTGTAACGGTAAACTTGTGTTTAAGAAAAGTAACATGCTAGGAAAGTGCAAAGGAAAAATTCCCACTGGCAGACGTCTCTTGTATTTAGAAGCTGATTTTCCCATTTCTGTCTGGGAACAGTGTTGGAAATGAGGTTCAAAGCAGCAAGATGAGTATACAATGTTAAAAAGCATTAGTTTATACAGCAATTCTTGCTGGGCTTTGCCTTTCAGTTGTGCCTCTGAGAAAACAAATTGAATTTCCTGATTTCAAATGGCAAACTCTGCTATTACATACTTCATGATTTCAAAGAGCATCTGTCATCACACAAAGACAAATATATTTCTTGAAGAAACATCTGGTGCTTTTCTAAACAAGCCTCAGGCCAGGTCTGTGCAATGAATGAAATATGTACTATAGATAGAGTGCTATTTAGTGTTGCTTTTCATTTAATCAACTGTGTGTGGAATGTTTGTATTGTGTTAACTATCTCTAAAATATTGGCTCTCCTACCACTTTGGGCAATTGTTGCCTTTAAAAAAAAATTTTAAATCATGTTTTAAATATAACAACAAAAAGCAGTAAATCAGCTCTTCTTGATTTCCTCATTCTTTGCAGGATATTTGTGGGAAAGAAAGAAGGTGTTCACACACTTCTTTTAAGAAGGCAAGTGCTTAGCCTTTGTGCTTTGCAAAAGCCAGCAATAGGTTTTGATCATTTGGCTGCCTGAATTTACAATAGAGAAAAGAATATACACCCAACCCCACCCCTTAACTGAGCTAATACCAAAAATATATGCTGTAGCTCAGAAAAGAATACACAACAAGCTGATCAGGATGGCAGTACTCCTGAAGACTCATTTCTCAGATTTTGGTCATTTTCTTGGGCACTTCTTGCTGTGATAAAGCCATCAATCACATCATTAAGCCAGCCAGAAGCAGGGCACTCACCTTCCAATAAGGTGTCACAAGCTCATTTGTAACATTGCTCTTATACTGGAACTCAGAACAGTGATGGCTGTTGAAGAGCTTCTTGATTGTTCTCTGTAGTTAAGACTTTGTCATGCCTCATGTCTGTCCATGTCTTTCACAGTAAATTTATGAGTAGTGTGAATGGATGGGAACAGTGTCACATGCATGAGTAAGGAAGCTGCTGGAAAACTGATCTATGGCATACTGGAAGTTAACATGAAAGCTGAAGAGAGAGAGGGTGGAAAGGAGATGATGTATCTTGTCCAGATCATTTGGAATGATGATGATGAGAGATTTAAACCTGGGACAACACTTCCCATTTCTCTTGAAATGAAGGGGTTGTGCTCTGGTTTTGACTCACTCTATTGTGTCTGTTGGGGTGTTATTTAATATCGGTCCTAGTGTTTTCAAAGACTAGTTTCTAGATGTGATACAGGCACATCTCACTGTGTGTCCTCTTGGAGTTAACTACTCTGAAATGGCACACGTTCAATGGGCAGAATTGTCTAACTATTTGCCTTGCCCTTCTTTCTCTGTAGGGGAAAGGACAGCTTTTCATCTGCGTACTCTACATTCACAGCCTGCTTTTAGGTGAATGGTTCATCAGTCAAAAATGCAACTAGTACACTAATATAAATATGCTGCATACATTTGGAGGACAAGTAACCAAAATAGCAAGTATGCATAAATAGATAAGTCATAGAGCACTAAAAAAAACACTGAATGGAAGAATCAAGCTTAGTGTATGTCTACATTCAAAACAAAATAAAACAAAATGGACAAACAAGACCCCAGAATGCATAAACAAATATTGGAACTCACATACAAAGATCTATTGCTAGGCAATGTAGCATCCTTCCCATTGAAGTGTCTTTTACAATACTGTCTGCAGACTAAATCTTCTAAGCCAATCCTCGTCCTCATTAAGGGTGAGTGTCAACTGAAAAAGTAATTTTGGAATGAATGCTTAAAGGTATGAAATAAACTCAGACTAACAGGGGTCAGCAAGAAACTTCCATGAATAGGAAATTATTCCATACAAGCTCCTGTACATTTTTATCCACATTCTCTGAAGCAAGTGAAATGTGTCACTGTTGGGCTAAAAACTGGATGTAGAGAACAGTGCCCTGATTTGGGCAACTTAAGAGCTTTTTTATCCTCTACAAATGGAAAAATGTAGTAGACATAAACTATTCCTTTTGAGCTACATTCTTTGTGTGAGTGTAGCATTTTAGGAAGAAAAATATTCCGTTAGGACACAATGGCAGCCTGGCTTGCAGGACTGTATAGCAGATACATTCAACAGGCAGCTCAAATTACAAAGAACTTTTCCATTGTCTAAGCTAACAATCGCAAAGTGTTTGTAGCCATGCCAAGTTTTGCACTGACAGATTTGGGTGGGCATTAGTGGCACAGAGCTACAATGCTTTTTAAAGTATATTTGGCACTAGATGCTGAAAAGTTTTGCCATCACTGATCCATTTCAAATCTAATGGCCATTAGTCCAGGAATGTGAGATAACATGTCTAAGATAAACCAATTATTTTCTACTCTCAAAAAACATGAACATTTAAAGATCATTGTGGTGGTTTAAACCCTGCTGGGACTGGGCATCACGTGGCCGCTGCCCCCCCAGTCCCCGGGCAGAAACAGGAGAGGCAGCAAAATACAAACCCTGTGGGTTGGGATAAGGAGAATTTAAAACAGCGATGCAAAAGCAACACTCACAACAGTAACAGCAACAGGGATAACAATGTACAAAAAACAAGAGGTATAAAGGTACAGACTGCGAGGATACAGCTACAGACACAGAGTGAGGCGACCTGGGTGAGACAAAGCTGGGACTGCCCTGCCTGCGCCTCCTGTACCAGACATGACATCAGCATGGTATGGAATAGCAACTCCTGGTGAAAATTATCCCTATCCTGGCCGAACCAAGACAATCATAGCATCATAAAATCATTTAGGTTGGAAAAGATCTTTAAGGTCATTGAGTCCAACCACTAACCCTACATTGTCAGGTCACCACTAAACTATGTCCCTAAGCACCGCATCTACAAGGGCTTTTAAATACCTCCAGAGATGATGACTCAACCACTTTCTTGGACAGTCTATTCCCATGCTTAGCAATCCTTTTGGTGAAGAAATTTTTCCTAATGTCCAATTTAAACCACCCCTTGTGCAACCTGAAGCCATTTCCTCTTGTTCTATAGCTTGTTACTTGGGAGATGAGACTGACCTCCACCTTGCTACAACCTCCTTTCAGGTAATTGTAGAGAGTGAGAAGGTGTACCCAGAGCGTCCTTTTCTGCAAACTAAATAATCTCAGTTCCCTCAACTGCTCCTCCTAAGATACAGGGGGAAAATCACTTCCCTAGTCCTGCTGGTCACACTATTTCTGATGCAAGTTGGGATGCTGTTGGCCTTCTTGGCCACCTGGGCACACTGCTGGCTCATATTCAGCTGGCTGTCAACCACCACCCCCATGTCATTTTCTGCTAGGCAGCTTTCTAACCACTCTTTCTCAAGCCTGTAGTATTGCACGGGGTTGTTGTGATCCAAGTGCAGGACTCAGTGCTTGGACTTTTTGGATCTCATACAATTGGCCTTGGCCTATCAACCCAGCCTGTTCAGATCGTTCTGCAGGGCTTTCCTCAAGCAGATCAACACTTCTGCACAGCTTGGTGTTTTCTGGAAACTTACTGAGGGTATGCTCAATCCCCTCATCCAGATCATTGATAAAGATATTAAACAAAATTGGTCCCAGTACTGTGCCCCAGGGAATACCACCTGTGACCTGCTGTCAACTGGATTGAACTCCATTTACCACCACTCTTTGGGCTTGGCTGTCAAGCCAGTTTTTTACCGACTGAAGTGTGCCCCCCTCCAAGCAGCCAGTTTCTCCAAGAGGATGCTGTGGGAAAGTGTCAAAGGCTTTACTAAAGTCTAGGTAGAAAACATCCACATCCTTTCCCTCATCCACTAAGAAGATCACTTTGTCATAGAAGGAGATCAGATTAGTCAAGCAGGACCTGCCTTTCACAGACCCATGCTGACTAGTCCTGATCACCCAATTGTCTTGTACGTGCCATGCGATGGTGCTCAAGATCATAGAATCATAGCAATGGTTTGGGTTGGAAGGGACCTTAAAGATCATCTAGTTCCAATTCCTCCTGCCATGGGCAGGGACACCTTCTACCAGATCATGTTGCTCAAAGCCCCATCCAACCTGGCCTTGAGCACTTCCAGTGAGAGGACACCCACAACTTCCCTGGAAAACCTTTTTCCAGTGCCTCACCACTCTCACAGTAAAGGATTTCTTCCTAATATCTAATTTATCCTCTTCCTAATATCTAATCTATCCTCTTTCAGTTTGAAATTGTTCCCCCTCATCTTATCACTACAATCCCTGATAAAGAGTCCCTCCTTATCTTTCCTGTAGGCCCCTTTTATGTACTGAAAGGCTGCTATAAGGTCTACCTGGAGTCTTCTCCAGGCTAAACAACCCCAATTCTTTTACCCTGTCCTCATAGGGGAAGTGCTCCAGCCCCCTGACCGTCTTCGTACCTGTCCTCTGGACCTACTTGAACTAGATGATCTGCTCTATAACCAGGTCAGACTGACGGGCCTGTAGCTCTTTAGATCTTCCTTCCAGACCTTCTTGTGGATGAGTGTCACATTTGCTAACCTCCAATCAATCGAGACCTCACTGGTTAGCCAGAACTGCTGGTAAACGGTGGAAAGTGACTTAGTGAGTGCTTCCACCAGCTCTGTCAGTACCCTTGGGTGAATCCCATCCAGCCTCTTAGACTTATGTGTGTCTAAGTGGTGTAGTAGGTTACTAATCATTTCTCCTTGGATTAGGGGGGCTTCATTCTGCTCTGCACCCCTGTCAGGGGTCTGGGTACCTGGAGAACAACCAGAAGTCATTAAGTACTTCAGCCTTTTCCTCACCCTTTGTTTTCCCTTGCATCTAATAAGGATAGAGGGGCTCCTCAGCCCTCCTTTTGTTTCTAACATCTTTATAGAAATATTTTTTATTGTCTTTTATGGCAGTAGCTAGATTAAGTTCTACTTGGGATGTGGCTCATCTAATTTTCTCCCTGCATAACCTCATGATATCCTTGTAGTCCTCCTGAGTTGTCTGTCCCTTATTCCAAAGGTCATAGACTCTCTTTTTTTTTCTCATCTCCAGCCAAAGCTCTCTGTTCAGCCAGGTCAGACTTCTTCTCCACCGGCTGTCTTTTGGCACATGAGGATGCTCCTGTGCCTTTAAGAGTTTCTTCTTGAAGGATGTCCAGCTTTCCTGGACTTCTTTACCCTTCAGGACTGCCTCTCAAGACACTCTGTTGGCTAGGTNAGGGGAAGTGCTCCAGCCCCCTGACCGTCTTCGTACCTGTCCTCTGGACCTACTTGAACTAGATGATCTGCTCTATAACCAGGTCAGACTGACGGGCCTGTAGCTCTTTAGATCTTCCTTCCAGACCTTCTTGTGGATGAGTGTCACATTTGCTAACCTCCAATCAATCGAGACCTCACTGGTTAGCCAGAACTGCTGGTAAACGGTGGAAAGTGACTTAGTGAGTGCTTCCACCAGCTCTGTCAGTACCCTTGGGTGAATCCCATCCAGCCTCTTAGACTTATGTGTGTCTAAGTGGTGTAGTAGGTTACTAATCATTTCTCCTTGGATTAGGGGGGCTTCATTCTGCTCTGCACCCCTGTCAGGGGTCTGGGTACCTGGAGAACAACCAGAAGTCATTAAGTACTTCAGCCTTTTCCTCACCCTTTGTTTTCCCTTGCATCTAATAAGGATAGAGGGGCTCCTCAGCCCTCCTTTTGTTTCTAACATCTTTATAGAAATATTTTTTATTGTCTTTTATGGCAGTAGCTAGATTAAGTTCTACTTGGGATGTGGCTCATCTAATTTTCTCCCTGCATAACCTCATGATATCCTTGTAGTCCTCCTGAGTTGTCTGTCCCTTATTCNTCGTTGCCTTTAAGGGTTTCTTCTTGAAGGATGTCCAGCTTTCCTGGACTTCTTTACCCTTCAGGACTGCCTCTCAAGACACTCTGTTGGCTAGGTTCCAAAACAGGCCAAAGTCTGCCCTCAAGATGACAAATGGCAGTGGTCACAGCAGACTGCTTGCACTGAGCACAAGAGCAGATGTTGGCATCACAGTTAATCCACCAGCCTTCCCCACACCCCATGCACACACCCTACTCACAAGCATTGACTCCTATCCTTTGCAGGGCCATCACTAGAAAAGCTATAGTCCTGTCATACACTTGCTTTTTGGATCCTACTTGAGGCAGACACATAACCTGGGGACATGCAGAAAGGACCTTTCAGAAAGGTCTGTTCCTTATCCCTCTGGACAAGCAGTGTCTGGTGCTTCCTCTCAGTACTGAGTTGCCCCACCTCTATCCTGTGCTTCTTCACCCATCATCCTCTGAGCAGCAGCAGCCCCAGGTTTCCTTGATCTTTTTATGGTCTTTTATCTTTACTCAGTAGTATAAAATGATATAAAATTAACTATGATCCAAAAAATATTCCTTCTCATGCTAAATCTTCAAGTTTGGATTCCGGTTCAGCTATAGTTCAGAAAAATTCAATTATACAAATGAAATAACAAAATTACTTAATTTCCTTGATATTGTCCCCATAATGTAAACTTATCAAACTGAAACAAGAGGTTAAATGGGCTGAATTATAGGCCAGAATTATGGATAGCTACATTATATGAATGCAAAGGTGATAGGGGGAATTAAAAAATACAGAACTGCAATTATTTTAACTAATGTAAAGGTAAGAAATATCTAAGAAAAGAGAAAATAACTCCAGTCTAACTGTAAAGTAGATGTATGAAGTATCCCATGAATATGTAGTTCTAGGCATAAAAAATGCATGTATATATTTCTTTGAACGTCTAATATTGTCTGCTTTCTCTATTATTTCCACAGACAGCAGGTTACACTGAGGAGCAGAGCAGACCAAATAACATACCAAGACAAGCAGGGCAAAATCTCATGTAATGAGGGAGATTGCATCAGTCTGAATAAGACTTTCCATTTGAATTGAGTTTGCATTAATTTAAAATTACTTTTAAAACCTTTTTTTCAAACAGCTTCCTTTTGTGGGATGTTTCCGTGTAACAGCAGTGAAGTGTAACTACTGCACTCCAATGTCCGTGAGCCCCCAGACTGTAGAGATCAGCTGCATGTCTTGGGTGGATCAGTCTGGGAGGTTTGAGCTGGCAGCACTGAGCCATGTGTCAGGGGATGAAGCTGGAGGCATCTTTGGAGCAGGGCTCTAAGCAGGCATCGTTGCCCCTCTCACCCACTGCAGCATTCAGGCAGGTTGTGGTGCCTGCCTGCAACTAGCCTGGGACAATTTATTAATGGTGACTTGTTAATTAGTTTATTTGCTCTGGTTACCTTTGACAGGTTACAATATTTTGTTTGCTTTAGAGGAAACGTGACATAAAATGATGGGAAAGTAGGAAAATAGGGCAATTAGACCCTTCTTAAAGCCAAAAAAGTGGAGAAAGCACCTTCATGTGGCAAAAGCCAGCAAGTCAATGAGATGGTCCTTAGAGGCAGTGTCACACAGTGACAGAGTAGTTGGAAAATAAGAAAACTTGCAGTGTAATTTTCAGCAGGAAGATTACAGGATTCAGACTAAGACATAGATATTTTCTTCTCTAAGGTTTGGGATTTTTTTTTAAATCCCTTTAATTTCCTCATTCTTTATTACAGACAGAGTGTGGGCTTACACAAAGTTTTATACAGTTCAATGACTAGTACGTGGTAGGTACATTGGAAGATATTTCTTTTGACTTTTTAACCACAAATTAACCTTATGGAAGTATTCTCCATAATGTCTGCCAATAAAAATGAGAAGCTATGGACATTTTGCAACAAAACATGATTGTCACTGGAAAAACTACTATTCCAAGAAACTAACAAAATATGCTCGTAGTCACTTTACGCATATTTATAACTTCAAAAACTTAAATAAAAATTATCAACCATACTTTCCTACAGATCCAAGTCTCTATTTTGACAAAACTGTTTCATTGTTAAAACTGGTCAGGGTACTGCTTTCCTTTGAGAATATTTGGATTAAAACCATTTTATCCCATAAGATGTATTTCCATCAAATCTTACTAAAAACATATTTTTGTCAGAAAGTGCTTCTGGTTAAAAAAAATAAATTCATTAGTTATTAGTATTAAATGAAAAAAAAGGTTATTACTAAAAAAAAAAAAAGAACATCACTCAGTTTTTAACTGGATAAATAATCAAACAACATATTGCAAATAAAACTGAAATTTACATTAAATTAATCCCACATTTGAAATCTGTTGTTCAAATGTTTATGTCAATTTGTTTTAGCTTGATAAGATCAACAGTTTAAAATGGATTAATATAACCATGGAACGAGACATACAACATGCAGACATGATGTAGTAAAGTAAGTTAACTCTAATAAGCAAATTATTTTATTATTTCTTTCTTGAATATATAGTTATAGATGGAAGAACAAATGTTTTTTTAAAATTAAAAAATGTTCTAGAATGACAAAGGAAATTAAGGAACATACCTGACCCATTAATAGCTGAAGTGTAGATGAGTTATAACATGTTTTTAGTCAAGAATTAGAAAACAAAGAGTGTGCAGTAAAATTCTCATTCGTGTAGGCTCAGATACAAAACTGTATTGACAATACAAAACTAAATGCTAGCTTGTGGGCATTTGCTATATACTCTAATTGCAACATTTAACAAGTACCACTTCTGTCCTTTTATTTAGGCTGTTATGCAAACATTGTTACCCTTACTGTAAACCCAGGGAACTGAAGCACAGCAGGGTGGGGATGGGAAAACCGGTGAGCCAAATTTTCCTTTCTTCAGATAGAAGCTTTGAAGCTCTTTTCCTGCTGGGTTAGGCTGTGACTCCCCGTGAGCCTAAAGGCAGTCCCAGTGCTAATGGAGGAGCTGCACAGTAATCCTACATCCTACCCGAAGCTCTATGTGGTTAGTCAGTCCTGTGGTTAACTGTGCTCCTGAGCATTCACTGTCCTAGGAGCTCCCTTTCAAACCAGAAAATGTCTGACCCTGTCTGCTTGCATCTCTCTTTTTTCTCCATTCCACATAAACTTCCTTTGACCTCAGATGGTCCAGCAGCTAAATATTTCTCTTCTGCTATGTAAGGACATCTCTCTTATTGTCCTTTCAGTCCATCACTTTTTATTTTTGTGAAAGGCCTAATTCCTTTTTTTATGTCTTCTTGTGTCAGTTATGACTTTTGATCTGGTCATAGATTTTCAGTTCTACATTTTTCTTTTTTAATAGATGTAGTTGGAGAAATTGTCTTAACATCAGCCAATATTACTAACCATTCGCATTTAAAGTCCCGATATGACTAGGGCTCTCTCTTGCTTTAGCAGATACTTCATAAAGCCCCAGTCAACTCACAGCTGTCTCTCAGAACATTGAAACAGTTCATAATTTTATCATATCAACCAGAACTTAGCAATGGAAATCTTTCACAAAGCAACATTCATGAAATCACAATGAAGAAAATAGAAATAATTTACAGCATTAATATATTAAACTACTGCTATTATTTATTATGGAAAATAATTTTACCAGTACATAAGTATTGTTAAGCCATGTATTATATATATATAATATATTTATAGTCCATATATATCATAGAACTTAAAAAATAATTAATTTGTAATACTTCAGTTTTACATGATAGTTTGGAAACTTGAAAATTCTTCCGAAACAGATTAAAGTCTGCTTTTTCATTCAGTTAGAACAGGTAGATCTCGTTTTCCATACATGTTTCTTATAACACAAACATGTTACAGACATCAAGCCATATAAGAAATCTCTTTTTTTTTTATTTAAGACTAATTTTGGCACAAAGATGTGCCAAATTTTCTGATTTTGTATTATTCAAAACCTAACTAGGTACTTCCTTAATGAGCCAAAAAAGGTAAAACAAACTTCAGAATACAATCACTTCAGTACTGCAAAATGTACCAGGTACTTTCTGAGCCATAGTGTTTACACAGTAGTGATCTGTTTGTAATACTGAAGTGTATCACAGTTCTCTGGTCATCTAGTTCAAGAGAAGAAAGGAAATATAGTTACTTAAATAATTGTTTTCTTCTCTTTATTCTACCCAAAAAAATCTGTTCACCAGATCAGAATGTATTATCATGATTATCCAGCCTGGCCTCTTCCATAACCCTGTTGCAGCATTTTAGCTTTGCTCCTTTGAAAAGCCCAGAACTACTGGTCAGGTTAGAACAACTGTTTTTAGAAAGATGCAGGTTATAGAGTTTATTTCAAAGATCTATATAAACCAGCTCAAGGAGAAAGCAGAATGTAGATATTAGTTTAAAAACGTGAATAAATAACTTCTGATGTCTTCTTTGTGAAGGTGGACTCAGGAGTTACTGCCAATCTGAAGAGGAGGAACAGCAAAGAGCAAACTAAAGTGCATGAACGAAGTGATTGACAGCTGGTCATTGATGTTAAACTCTCTTAATTTACACAGGGGAAGAAATGTTATGAAACTTCCTGTGACTAAGTGAAAAAATAAGTTTCTCTGTGCCTAAATGAAAAAATAAGTTCTCTAACAGCAAATGCAGTTTTGAGAGGATATCAGATAAATAATTCTCTATTAAATCATTTGTGTTTAAGGTATTTCAAGCAGTTAATTTATAGCAAGAGGAAGAAGCTTCAAGCCACACAAAGCATGATGCAGAGACAATCTTGACAATGTGGATATGTTAACACTTCTATCAACTGCTACGGTTATTGCAATGTGCTCTGTCCTGCTATTCTATTACACAGGCACAGGCAAGAGTTTTAGTCTTTGTAACAATAAAGACTGCGTAGTAACACTCAATTTTTAATGCAGACAACATCACAGACATAAGGATGGCAAGAGATATTTTTTTCTTGCTATCCATCTGTTTATGGTGTCGTCTGCATTAAAGACCGGTGCACGTTGCAACAGCTCTGTCAAAGATGTTCACTAAATAATTCCCCATATAGAGGTATACATAGACATTTCCTCTTCATAAACCTTATTAATTTACACAATTCCTCACTTCTACTGTGCATAACATTACAGATGTAAGGATCCTGGTGTTATAGAAACATAGAATCATAGAATTGTCAGGGTTGGAAGGGACCTTAAAGATCATCTAGTTCCAACCCCCTGCCATGTGCAGGGACACCTCCCACTAGATCAGGTTACTCAGAGCCCCATCCAGCCTGGCCTTCAAAATTTCCAGGGATGGGGCTTCCACCACCTCTCTGGGAAACCTATTCCAGCATCTCACCCGCGAAGACCAGTGTCTCGTGGTGAAGAACTTCTTCCTAACGTCTAATCTGAATCTAGCCACCTCTAGTTTTGATCCATTCCCCCTAGTCCTACCAGTCCTGCCCTACCCCCCTAATCCTAAAAAGTCCCTCCCCAGCTTTCTTGTAAGCCCCCTTAAGATACTGGAAGGCCACAATAAGGTCGCCTTGGAGCCTTCTGTTCTCCAGACTGAACAACCCCAACTCTCTCAGTCTGTCCTCGTAGGAGAGGTGTTCCAGTCCTCTGATCATCCTCATGGCCCTCCTTTGGACATGTTCCAGCATGTCCATGTCTTTCTTGTAATGGGGGCTCCAGAACTGGATGCAGATCTCTTCTCCTGGGTAATTAATGACAGAAAAAGAGGTAATGACCTCAAGTTGTGCCAGGGGACATTTAGATTAGACATTAGGAAGAAGCTCTTTACTGAAAGAGTGGTCAGGCACTGGAACAGACTGCCCAGGGAGGTGGTGGAGTCACCATCCCTGGAGGTGTTCCAAAAAATAGTAGATGTGGTGCTTAGAGATATGGTCTAGGGTTCAGGGAGATGTTGGACAAAGGTTGAACTTGATGATCCTAGAGGTCCTTTCCAACCTAGATGATTCTATGATTCTATGATGGGAAATGTTTTCTTATGAGGACTGCTTATACAAATAGAATTGCAAAATTAGATTTTTATAAAATGACATAGAAGTTCTAGTCACAAAACTGTGCTGAGGAGGAATCACTCATATCCATTAAATATTTCAAGACTAAAGATTAGTATCAGAATCTCACCAAGATAAACATCCAAGATAAAAACAGATTTCTTTTGAATTTTATCAGAGTCAAGATATAAATACTCCCAAGAAATTCCAGAGTCTGGATCTGATGCTCTCATACTACTATTTAGCAATATAATTATATTAGAAGTGAGGTTTTCTATATAGGAGTATATCCTGAAGAAACAAGGAAGACTGATAAAAAATGAAAATACTGGAATGCTAAAACAAAATACATAACAATTACATCTTTTATCAACACAATTTGAAGCTTGATATCTTGGAAGATTCATCTTTTTCTGTAAATTTAAAACCAGTGTGACTAAGAACTGAAAAAATATCATGTTCTGTTCTCTTCAGAGAACCCAGCTAAGTCCCCAAATGTAATGAATTAATCAACTTTAAAGGTGCCTTATGTCAACAGACTTCAGAGAGTTAGAGATTTAATTGTCATCAGATGTGTTGTCCAGCTACTACTATACACTGCAATGATGTCATATGGAGTTACTGATTCTTTCCAAATCAAGTCCTACTACACTTTGTCATAAGTTATGGCAGTCATTTACATGGATTTTACACAATAACTTGGTGTCCAAAGGACTTGAAAATACAAAGAAAAAGGACAGATCAATTCTAGGAAAAGTTCACATTCCTTGCTACAATTACCATTGAATGTTAAAGATAATGTCAATGTGCAGGATTTAAAGAAAAACAACCCA
This sequence comes from Brachypteracias leptosomus, assembly GCA_013401335.1. Lineage (NCBI taxonomy): Eukaryota > Metazoa > Chordata > Aves > Coraciiformes > Brachypteraciidae > Brachypteracias > Brachypteracias leptosomus. Next base: position 23,533 of record VYZX01022260.1, on the reverse strand, counting down.
GGATATACCTCATGTTCTGTAGCATATGCTAGACTAGTGCCACAGGACAAAACTGATAAGGTCTTGCAAAATGTCACTTCATGCTGAATTTTATTTACTGTTGTTGGCAATTATGCATGTAAAAATAGGCTGTTTAAACAATAAGGGTTTCTAAAGATGTGTCATATGTTCACAGTTAAATATGCTAAATGTCACATTAAAGCTGAAATGGCTATGGCTCAAGGCAAAAACACTGTCAAGCTGCCTATGACCAAGAGATGTGGTGTATGTCATCAAGCTGATTGTTTCTATTTAACTGTAGTTTATAGTGCATAATATTGTATATCAAATGTCCTGCAAAAGTGCTGCTTGCCATGAGAGAATTTTCCCTCCCCTTATGGTATTCAGTTGTAGTTAAATCTTGCTACAGCTGCTGACAGTGTTTGAGGATATGTTTCAGTTAGTGCTAGTTTTCCTTTCATTGGGAAATATATATATATATAATGCATATATATGAGAAAAATAGAAGTATATAAACTGGAATAAAATTAAATACCATGGACGCATACTCCTCAGAGGAAATCAGTAGAACTACACTGTGTAACCTTACTATAGTAGGTAGACTTTTGGGAGAAGTTGTGATTGTGCGGAAAAGCAAAGATTTTTCCACTAAAGTCTTGTTAAATTGCTTATGGATCAGCAGAAACTGCTCTTTTGATGACATTTTTCATCCCCAGGCATTGGCTTTGTCCTTTTATTAGTGAAGAGAATCAGTAGTTTTAAGAAATAAATTTTTAAAAGTCTTCAGTAGCAGTTGACTCAGAAGACTACTTCCGGAGCAAACCATTTTGAGTAGTAATTTATAATATTTTGGTTATCCTTAATACATGGCTTTTTAACACAGATGGACCCGCAGTTTTACAGGGAATCTGTACTTGCTGGCAAATAGCATATTATTTTTTTGCCAGATAGATTTCTATCATCACTCATAACCTTTTTTTTCATTAAGTGGGATATTTATAAACACTGTTTCAAGTGTGCATTTGTACTATAAATTATCACCAATTAAAGCCTCTAGGAACCATTCCAGTTCATTTGAGAAAATAAGCATTTTTCATGTTATTATTGTAGCTGTAGAAAATAGTGATAAAAATAGTAAAAAGGCTTAATTTGGACTGGAGAGAGCCTTTGAGTAACGGTTGATGTTACTCCCAGAGAAGACCCGAGAAGTATTTTTAATATTATGTCATAAAATGTCTTTCTAGTTTCCACAGAAAGAAGCTAATAGGATTTTTAACGCCTTGTAGCAGATCAACCTTAATTATGACACTTCAAAGATAGCAGAACAGAACCAGGTCTCTATCTCTTTCTTCTCCTAACAGGGAGGCTCTTTCTTTTGTTTAGACAAAGAGCAGAGGGTATTATCTCTTTTCTCTTTCTGCTGTAACAGCTCTGAAAGAGCTTTATGGGGGTTTTGCACCCATTCATTGTTGGTTTTGGCTGAGACACAGTTTATCCCCTCCTGCCTAGAGCAAAAACAAAACTACCAAGTGATATAACCAGCATTCATTGAGAAAGCTTTGATGAAACCATTAGGTATCAGAAGACAACCACTTACTGTAATCATGACCACTCCAAACATAATTTCTTTCCCTAAAACAGAAAAGGATACTGACAAATATCAAAATGTATGCATTTTAGTTACAGAATGAAATGTTTGACAATAAATGCCTTTTTGCCTAAGTAGGAGGTAGAGGTAATTACCCATATTGCACATTGTAATGGAAAATATCTTTTATTTGTTTGTCTTCCCCTGTCCCCAGCACACTTCCACACAGGAAATTCAAATTTTGGAGCTTTTCTTCCAAACTGGAACCAAAAAGAAATGTTGATATCCAATGATCTTTCACAAAACAGGTTTTCTATTCTCAATACGAATTTTCTGCTGAGAATTGGGAATGATAGCCTAGTTCTGGTTTCTCTTGTTAACTAACAAAGCGGAAAGGGGAAGCACAAGCTCTATTTAGTCCCCTGGGGAGAGGGGGAGAGGTTAACCTATGAGGAGAGCAGAAGAAGATGGCTATCAGCTTGAGACACTCACAGTGCTAGTGTCACAAGCCTCACAGGTTTTGGTGCTAGGTAAGCATTAGGACCAGTAGAGTGACTAATCTCTCCATATGGATGTGAGAGAATGGAAATAGTACCTGTGTATTTTTGTGCCATTAAGATCAGATACAATTTGACACCATGTAGAAAAGCGCATTTTTATTAATGTGTTGAATACTTCTGATATACATAATTTCTTGTCTAAGAACAAATGGAATGCACAGCTCAAGTTAGTATTGGGTGTTCTACGCAACTCTATGGCCAAAAACTCCAAATTTCCAACATATTCCCTGCTAGATCTCATGAGTTACTAACGAGTAACTCACTTGTTCCACAGTTTAGATGCTTCAGCAGCTCCATATCCCTGGAGAACTGTAAAGATAAGTAGGTGGGAGCAAACTTCTCTACTTCTGACACCATTCTACCATTAGTACCTCCAAACATACACGGAGGCTGACAAGACAGGCACACTCCCACACATTTTTAGTACATTACCAAGTGTTACAATGCAGAGCATGCAAGTCCAGGCTTGCTAAACATGTTTTATAATTGGCTGTAAAGAAGTGTCTTATACTGTCTTCCTGCTCTGTTAGCATTTTCGGAAAGAACGGAAGATACAGGGTCATTCTTACATTACTCTTCTTCTTTGAAGTGCAGTGTGAGCCACAGGACTAGTGCCTCCATAAGGTAAGCATTGAAATAAGAAAATTATGTAAATAGTAGATCTAGAAACTGCTTTTGTGACAAAATGATCAGGGATCCAAAGTTAGGCAACTACTAATGACTCCATGTGAATTAAATGTTTATAGCTGAGGTTAGCATTTGGCACTTCCAGAGCTAAAAGTAAAACTAACAGAACATTGCATAATAAAAAAGAAACCAGCTGATTTTATTTCTGTATAGGTTCCCCAACTCTTCAAAAATAGTTCAACTGATATAATTGTATGATGTTTTGCATTGTGTAAAAATCACAAAAGAGGTTAGCTGGTTTTGATAAAATAGGATCTGCCTCCTAGGGGAAAATTGAATTATACTTGACAGCTGAGAAGTATCCCCATGACAAAAAAAACAAGAATCAAAGAAAGTTACAGGATTCCAGATCTCTTTCAAAGGCATTTTTGTCTGATTCCTACCAAGCAGAGGCTGAAATCTTAGCTCATTTCTGAACACCTACTATAACCTGTCTCCATACAGACTGCTTCAACACACTGCTGCCCCTTCTCCCTTGAGCCAAGAATCTATGCCTATGCTTATGCCAACAGATAGTTTCTTGATCTCCTTTTGATCTCTGAGCATGATCAAGCCAAGACCAGCTGTGTGGGTTCAGTCCTTGATGGGTCCTCGTTTCTCATTGTGACTCGGTTCTCCCTGTTGCTTTTCCTAGCATAGATAAAATCAACATGTCTTTGCATGTCTGTCAGATTTTAATCATAAAGTCAGCAGTGTTTACTGTGATAATAGGTAAGAAGATTTAATAGATAGAGAAGGAAGTAAAGGTAGAGCACTGGCAGAGAAGAGAACTAATGGCCAACTACTCATTAAGGCCAAGAAGCAGCAAATGTATACATTCAAGTTCCATCCTTACAGTGTCTGCCCAGAGCATTGCCAAGACATACATATATAAATATATTTACTGTTTGTTGCTGGTGATGAAATTTAGGTTACTGAATTAAGCACTACATAAATGGAGTAATAAAATTCTCATTAAAAATTATTTTTCTGTAGATAGAAATTATAGACAGAAAGTAAAAAGGAAAACAAGAAAAAAAGAAAACGAGGCAAAGCTGAAGTGATGTACTCAAAGAAAATATCAATATAAGAGCTTAGGGAACACAAAGGTTTTTCTTCTGTCTGTTTTTTTACAGGATACAACTGTTTGGTTCTATAGATCTAATATGAAATTTACTGTTATTGGTGGAATTAAACACACTGACATGGCCTTGGAAAGAGACATTTTGATTTGGATTCTTCTGTTAAGATCACTTCTTGTTCCATTTTCACAGACTGTGTTGTGCTTAAAACTAAGCTGGCTGAGAGGTCTTCTATAGAGTGTTCTTGCTGGAAAATGCCATTTCTTCTAAATCAGCTCTTTTTATGAGAATGAACAAGCTTCAACTTGACACTAGGCTCTTGGCTATACTATTCTTGAAGGCATTTCATGTTTTATTAATAGTAATTCATACAGACTGGGGAGAGAACACTGATTGAAGCAATTGCCTCATGTTCACCTCCCTTATCTGCTGCTGTCAGCGCTGAGGTGAATGCTCTGACTAGTCAGTAATACCAGAAAGGGCTCTTTCCATCTCTGTTACAGAATAAAGATTTTCTCGCTATTTTTTTCAAAATCTTTGAAAAATCTTGATGAAATACCAAAATTTGTATGCCTCCTTCTATTCTAGTTGCACTCTTTCAGATCAAAAAAAACCCCAAAATGTAATGGTGCTTTCCATACCACCTGTGCTATACCTTGCTGGCAGACTGCTGTCCATGGCACACTCCTCTGAAATATTTGCTTCTATGCCTCCAGGTTCCCATTGCTTCCAGTAGCTAGTTGTGGGACTGAGGCTGCCACATTTTTATGCTTTGTGTACTTCTGACATACATAATTTCTTTGAGATTTGAAAAATTTCTGAGTGAGGCCATGTCTCCAAGTCCTGCATTTTGAGATGAGTTATCCTACATACAAAGCAATGACAGTACATAAAACATCCCTAACAATGAGAATATGTGATTAAATACGTATTTGCTATGCTTCAGTCACTACCATGTTAATGCAATATTCTGATGTTAGGCTGGCCAAACTATTTGACTTTGCAATCATACCTAGCAATATTTAAGCATAAATAAGGAGTTGTCTATCAGATAGAAATTCAAAAGGTTTCTCCTTAAACCTTACCTAAAATAAAAGTAAAAATAATACACCATATTAAGGTTACAAAAGCTAACATGCTTGAACTGAAATTCTCATAGCACTTCCTTGTTGATTGTTTTCTTAAATTTACTCAAAATTCTGCACTTCTTGTTGAATGGTTTCCAGTATGAAGAATAAACTAGGAAAAATAATTACAGGTTTTAACAAGAACTTTTAGACAGCCGTCTGCACTCTATTCATCTTGGTGCAAAACAAGATTCTCATCTTCCTCCAAATGCAGTACATGTACTGTAAAAAAAACTAGTTCACAACAATTCAACTTTTATTCAGTTTTTAGTCTGTCCTTTTTTCCATCAAAAGATACGGAAAGGATATTTGAGGAGAACTAGCCTCTTCTGATAGCAGTAGGTCATCTGTCTGGGTCACAGCAATGCTTTTAGGAGACTTTACATAGAAGTTTTCATCTGTTGATTCTGTCTGGAATATTGCAAAGATTAGATGGTGTTTTATGGTTTGGAATGTAAACCACAGCAGCCCATTTGTTTAACTGTATGAACAGACTTTTTTTCACACTTTTTGAACTAGATGTAAGAGTAAGAAATAATAAAGAGTTCAGGAATAATGTCATAGTACACTTTGTCCCCAAGCAGCTCTTGTTTTACTTTAGTATTTCCTCTCCATCTATGCTTTTATGTCCTCCTAATCTTATAGACTCTAAAGGAAATGGTTTGTGGGGAAAATATTTCCTAGCAGTGATGATGAGCTACACAACAGAAGCCTTTTTTGAACTGCCTTTAGGGAGGAAAAAGTAAGAGAAGCATATGTAATTTTCCATAATTAAAAAAAAATATTTTTTTAAATCTGATAATTCGAAGGTAAGCGAACATGGGTTTTGACTCTTTGATTCTGTTATGTGTATGTAAATAGGTCTTATTGTTGCTTGCTGGTTGCTAAATGTAATCTAAATGCACAGATGTTTTTCTCTTTTTGTTAAGTTTTTCCATTCTTAAGAGAAATTATGCTGTACAGATCGCAACAAGCTGTACAAAACCCCAGTAGGAAGGCCAGTTCTTCAGAAATGCCAGTAAATGCAGAGCAGATACTATAACATGCAAATGATTCTGTGAAATTCAGCCACTTGCCAATCTTTGGACCTTTCAAAGAGAAATTAGCATCCCTTCAAACTGTAGACAAGGCTTTGCTCCTCAGTAACTGAGGTTCTTCCAATTGAGGTTGCCCAGATCCTGTTGGCTAACCTCACCATCACTGGTTTCTTTAGACAGGATTTCTTACTTTTCTAAAAATACAAGATAACTATTAGGTTGTACACTGTAAAGGCTTCAAACAAGTGCTGCATATAAATCAGAAATCCCAATATGTAACAAATACAAGTAAAAAGAAGTGTTGGGTTTGCAGTCAGTTCTTAGAAAACTATTACGAAGTCTGCTGCACAAAAGAAAACCATTATTTCTTCCTCTTCTCCTCCTCCTCCTCAACATTTGTTCTAGCCATAGAAGATTTTCAGAGGTAGAGCAGTTGGCTTCTGGAGCAGTTTTTTTTATAACAATCTCTGTGGCCAGTCAGGCAGGGACAGTAGTTTGTAAAGCTACCACGAGACTCAGTTGAGATAAAAAGCTTCCGAGAATTTTTTTTATTAGATGTGAGAAGTGGAATTCCATTTATCTGTTCTGGAAAAAGAAACTGAAAACTAAAGGAATGGCAGACATCAACCCATTGGAGGATGATGTCGACATCTTCATCCTGAAAAACAAGCCAGCAGAGTGGAGGCAGGCTAATCTGTAAAGGCAATCATGTCCTCCATCAGTGGCAGAGTTTTCCTTAGGATAAGTAGGAATTTCCAGCTTTTAAAGTGCAGCAGCCTGTATGTTGTTCACTGATAAAGGGAAAGGCAAGGTCTCTGTGCAACTGTAAGTTGTTGTGTGACCTTCAGACCATCTCTGCTGAAGTCTTATCAAGCTGGCAGCTATTGTGAATAACAAGAGGCACAACTGGTGAGTGTGTGAAACCCCAGCCCTTGGGAAACCTTGCCACAGATCCTTTGTGTGCAGAACTGAGGAGATTTAAACTCGTAGTTTCAGCTCATTGTCTGCTGATATGCATGAGCAACTGCCACCAGTTTCAATAGCACTTACATGCATTTATCTTGCAGGGGAAAGCCCCCTGTGCGACAGCCATGGGCTGTGCAGGAGACAGGGTCATAAGGAAAGGCTGTCTGAAATCTGCAGCCTAACTTTAGAACTGGTATCAAAAATAATATCCATCTTTGTTAAGAAATAGCTATCCAGCAACTTTTATTGTGAAACCAGCCTGTAAAGCTATCCATCTGATCCTGAAAGACCTATATTGATCCCATCTCCTCCCTTCCATCTGTTCTTTATGCTCCTGATAGCCACTGTCACGTTATATTTTCCAGGTATCAGTCCCAGGTTACAGGTATGTTTCAGTGACTATGGACTAGTCCAGAAGAACTGGCAGTACTGAGTATAACCAGCTTCCCTCTGGCTACTAACCAGTTATCTGTAGCCGAGCAGCTTCTCTGATCATCAGCCAATGACCTCATGATGTTTGGCCATGCATCCAGGCTAAGCCAGAAGCATGTTCCATATTACTACCTGCAGAAATCTGAAAGCTTGGCTGTAGGTATTTACACTTGCAGGAAGATTTCTGCTGCCACAACATTTTGACAACAGCAAAAACAAAACACAGAGGCATAAGACACCAAGCATAGTGTACAGGCTCTGCCAACTGCAGGTCAAGGTTGGTGATAAATGAAGCATGGTCTATGCTTTGAACACAATGCAGAGCTAACCAAGGAGGCAGGAAGGCCATGGAGAGAAAAAAAAAGCCTTGTTGAATTAATTCAAATCAAATGGAAATCCAGACTGTGATGTTTATGTCTTTCTCATTGCTCCCTAGTATATGACATCACAATGGATAGACAGGAAATACCAGATTGAATGTAGCAAGAGAAGGAGCTTAAACTGTAAAATGGTAGGTGAACAACCTACTCAAAGCAAGAAGACCAATTTTTTACCTCCTCTAAAGTACATAGTTCCAGGCAGGTAAATTGAACTATCCTGACTCAGAGCAGTGAAAACCCAGATAATTATGTTTAAGTATTTTTTTCCTTATTCTATGAATTAATTCTCTTCTTTTTTTTTTTTCCTTTTTCATGTTTATTGGTCAGAATGAGGAAATTTACAGGTGAGGAAGCTGTGGAGCCTTTTTCTTTTAACTTTACATAGTTTCCAATGCAAACAAAACCACATTCACTGCAGAAATATTATTTCAGGGAAGACATTTGTTGAGAATTTCCATAACTTAATTTTATACTGTTGTATACTTTTCTGTCTCTGACTGCTCTTTAGAAAAACAAAAAACAAAATAAGAGTTTGGAATCCTGAATGAATTCCAAAAGACTTCCATTTATCTGCCACATATTATGCTGATGAATGCAGACCTGCCTTGTTTTAAAAAATAACTCTCTTCTCAATTCTATTGAAAATTCCAACTTAGAATTTTTTTACTTTGAAAGAAAAAATTATAACCTTTTTTACTGCTTATTACTGAGTTTGGATTGTTTTTACCTGGATCTTACAAGCCACTAAAACAAGAACTGAGAGGAGCTGACATTTTCTTCCTCTTCCTTTTCTGTGGATGTGAGGTTGTCAGGGTACCACAATGTTAATGCCTTCATTTTCCCAATACTCTACAGGAGTATAGGCATTTATTTAAGTTGCATAAAAGACATGACATGAATTTTGGAGCCAAATTGACAGAAATCCAATTTTCAATGTTATTGACAGAGGGAGTTTGGGTTACTAAACACCACAGCTAATCTATTCTAAGTTGTTTCAAGGGAATACTCAAAGTGATACACATTTAAAGCTCAGATCATTGGGGCTACAATCTGTTAGTACTTTGGCCTGACTGTCAGACTTGCTTTGTAACTGTAGTACCTTCACTGATTTTTTAAACTGCATATTTCTAATAAACATTTACCAGACATATCCCTCTGAAACACTGTATCAAATACTGACCTAATTTTACTTCCAAATGTAATTGTGTGCGACAGCCATAGAGAAAAGAGATAGTCCTGAAGAAGCTACAGTTGCTTAACTATGGCTGCTTCAGCATTTTTCTCCTAATTCATGCTTCCCTTTCTCAGGTAGGAAACAAGGCTGTATGAACATTCTAGAAGTACCTGTAAAACTGTGCTCAATGAAGGAGACTGACTATAGTGTTAATAGAAAGACATTTTGAGTTTCCAAGTTTTTTGGGGTTTTTTAACTTTTAGATTTTTATACAAAACCTGCTGTTCTCAGAGTAGCCCAGCCTGGCCTTTTAGCCTGAAGTATGACAGGGAAGTTCTAAATGCCTATGCAGAATCAGCTCAGTAGCACCCTTTGAAGTCACTCTAATATAGCATATCTTTCCCCATATTGCCACCTGCATAGCACAGTGGATTGAAATGGCAGCAGGTGAATACCAAAGGCAAAATTCACAAGCTGCAGCAGCAGGTTGGGCATCCCTTGGTCTCATCAGCCTGCTCCTGTGTCACCCTCCCTGTTAGAGAAGCACAGTGTGTGTGTAGCTCTTCAACCATTGAACTGATCCAGGGTGAAAAACTACCCTCCTCAGGACTAATGTTTGCTCTGAACATGACTCAGGGTCCAGATTTGGTGCCAGGTAGGAGCCTGCACTGGGAGCTGCACACATCAGGGGCTTCCACTAGAAGAAAGGAGTGTGAAATGAGAGCTTCAGATAGATAAATACCAAGCAGGCGCTTGCTCACATCTAGTTGGGATCATCCCAAACCTCTCACACTGCCAATGCAGGCTGCACAACACACGGCATCCTCAGAAGGTGTCTGGTTAAGCGCCTTGCTTTGCACTCATCACATTATCACAGAGCTTGGTGCCGACAGCACCTCCAGCGTTGCAGGCTGCCTCTGCTGCAGGAGCAGCCAGAATAAAGGTGAAGAGATAATGTGAGGACCGCAGCCAGACAGCTGGAGAGCGAGAGGGGAAAATAGTTCAGGTTGGTACTAAGGGGCAATTACATCTACAAAATGCTACATGAATTGAGAGAGAGTGAAGATACAGTTTTAATGAAATTATTTTGCTTTAGTACTTTTTGATTGATCTATGACACTGGTGATAATGATACTAGCAATATAATAAATTTATTAGAGTTTTGTTATTTTTTTCATTTTATTAAAGACTCAAAAATATTCAAATACATAAAGTTGCTTGGAAGGAAAAATAGTATGCTAAAATTATACTTCTAGTAATCCTCTGCCATAACTAAAAAAAATACCAATAAGGGTTTTTTTTATCTGCAATGCAGAATAAATTGATAAAAATGGATTCAAGACAATGCAAGAAAAAGTAGTCCAAGTAAATTCTTTCAATAGAAGAAACTACACCTGCTAATCTAAATCTTCCTTCCTGCTCCTTCTGTATACTTTGGCTTCCTGAACTCTTGAAGACTTGCAAGACAGTCGTGTCCTAAAGACAGATGCCTTGTTGCTGTCATGGGTGGTTCAGAATCTCCCAGTCTTTCCCTATCCTATAAGCTCTGTGAATTTATATTCATATTTGGGTAACACATAAACCCTTCAAACACACTGTTCAGTTGAGCTGAAAACTAAGCGGAGTGTGTGCTCTCCTCCTCTACTTAATGAAATATTTGAAATGAGGTCTTGAGTACTTTCTTTGCAACTAAATATTTCTTAGGATCTACCATGCCTCACTTCTTGAAAGTGAAAGTTTCATTAGCCCCTAAGGCCTGGACTGTCAAACAGCTTAGCATAGGCACTTGCTGCATCTGCTACACCTTTCAAAGAAACAAAATATTCAGATATATTCATTCTGGGAAGCACCATTGCTTATGCCCTTCTCACAATGACAAAAGAGAAGGAATGTGATTTGTCCCAAAGTTTGCTGACAAATATGAGAGGAAATATTTTCTAAACTAGTGACAGATATGAAAGGACAGCATATTCCAGGTGAATGAGGAATAGGCAAAATGTCTCCTCCTTTCAGATATGTTTCTACAAGTTCTTTTTTTTTTTTAATTCAGGCTGACAAGCATACACTGAACCTAGCAATAAATATTTTACTCAGATTTTATGCTGTCACTGACATGTTAGCACAGCAAGAATCAAGTCTGCTCCTCATTTTCAGGGGCATGCCAACGCAAGTGCCAGCCTACACAGCTCTGTTCTTCAGAGGGCAGACTTTTCCCTGATGGGAATCCCTGGCAGGTACAGCAGGGCAGGGCTGCAGCAAATAGCTAATTACTAGTCAATTCTGTAGACTAACAAATCAAATGCAAACAATACAAAGGGGCAGCTGCCTGTATGATAGCAGCACTTTGGTATCCAACAGCTTGACAGTGGAAAAACAGCTCCAGCTGCAGGAACTGGGTAAGTAGGTTCCTCCTGCCCAGAGCCTTCATTGCATTAGCAGGGCTGGGGACTTTGGGCCTGGCTTTGGGCTCAGAAGATTTTTACTAATCTTGTTATTAACTATAGCTGCATTTTACCAAGCCAAAAAGAGGATTTGCATGAATTATTACTCAATGCTGAATAGTTTTCTGAATCAAGCACAAGTTTCAGGGCTCGATATAGTAGTTGCTAGTTACTGAATAACATTTTAAAACTTGTGCTAGGCTGCTGTTCAGATGAGATTTTACAGCAGTTTGATGTAGAAATGTGATACCGTGAGTTTAGTACCAAATGTACAAATAGGAGGTTAGAGTACAGGAACTCCTCAGTCATGTAAAATTACTCTTTATCGCTATACTATCATAAGATATGAACAGCTAATCTCCAAAGAGTTTTGATCAGATGACCAGGAGATTCAACAACAGTAGGGAAAGTTATTCTGTAATCACCACTGGGTATTGCTGTCAGCAGAACTTTTGTGTTTTTCTGTTTAGAGTAGCAGCACCTTCAGCTGTTGGTGCCAGGTAATTTTTATCCTTTTGTTAGTTGTTGTCTCTACCCCTCAGCTTCTTTTGCACACGCATGGTAACTGAACACCAGAAGTGCAGTTCCCAAGAGACCAGTGACATGATAATAATCAGTTCTTTATTAAGATGAAACAAAGCTAGAACATGGAGTCGGTTACTGGCACTGAGCTGTTAGTACAAGGCACCACTAAACCATATCTATATAACCCAGAGAGCTTCCAGTCAAACAAAAAGCAGGTTCATGTGCTGCTGATGCAGAGAGAGATGAATCACAAACTTTGCTGGCAAGCTTTACTTTACCTTGTCGTGGACAAGGAGATGTTCAAATTATGAAATAATTCAAAGCTAATTTTCTTTGAAGAAAAGAAAATCACCAGGGAGGGTGTTGTGTTGGAGAATGGGAGTAATGTGGTGTTTTACTTCAGGTTCTACATGCAATCAATGCTGCACCTTCTTTGGAGCAACGGAGAATGACAAATTCACCAGGTGATAACGCGCAAGGTGGTAAAAACTGGTGTGTTGAGTGGATGGGAACAAGGGAAATTCTGATTGCTTCACTGTGGTGGGCAATATTCTAGTAAGAACAGCAGATTATTGTCCAGTCTATTTATAGTCCAGCAGTAGACTATCAGACAGTTCACTGAGACATCGAGTCCTCTGGAGGATTATCATAGACTGTATAAACTCCAGTGTTGCAAATGTACAGATAAATATGACTATAGCTAAACTGCCTTGCAATGGTAATGCTTTTTTTTCCTACTCTCACTGATTTGTTTTGGTTCTAGCTTGCCATTAGGATCTTTCAAACCATTCTTTTAGGCGCTTGGTATGGGAGGCTTTATCAAAGGAATTTGTATTTAAAGCTTGAAATCAATGGGAAACAAATGTTTATGATGCCACCCAGACTCAAATTCAAATGCTTTAATACATTGCTACGAATTCCAGAGTGGTTGCGCTTTCACAAAGTATTTTTAAAATTGTTTTTAAAACTGATTTTGAAGAATAAAAGACCTCTGCCATTTATTTTAAGTGTCACTTCCAACCTCTGTACGTCTATTGCTATTTTCCATGAAAAGAATTGCTTTTTACATTTTTTAAGTGATGTAAACTGCCAGTTAGCCAACATACTGTTCTATGTATTTAGAACATTTGGCATACACATACATTTATGTGTAAATTTATATGCACACGAGCAACAAACTACATTGAAATGGCAGTCACAACAGAAGAGCAGACACTTTTGCAATGTTTGAGAATCATTCTGGCAAAATAAGCAAACTGATCAAAAAAAGTGGAAATAGCCTAATAAGTCAAATGTCTTGTTCTGTCTTGAACAATATGTGTACATATATATTTAATATGGGATTTTATCCAGTTTTTGTTATCACAACACATATTCCTCATTCTCTTTGGAATTACCTTTTTTCCAATTTGGGATCCCAAACAACTATCCCTGATAACAAAAATCTTTCCCAAAACATCAAGTCTTGCATCACCTCATTTACTTTACTTATTCACTTTTTATAATCGCTTCTGTAAAATTTCAAGGAACACAATCTGTGAATTGCTCAATAAATTGTCCACACACAAAAACCTTTCCTTTGAGTCCCTAACATTGGGTAGCTGTATCAAATACAACAAGGATGGGGGCTCTAGAGGATGCAGTGAACCAATGTTTCAGACAGTTCAGAAAGATGTAGTGGTAATAGGTGAATAAATAAATTAAAAAGCAGTCCTTGGTGGGATTTCCATATGCATTCATTCTGGTTGCTGCCAGCATAGCGGGAGCTGTGCTTCTGCTCAAGAATTGTCTCTCCCCTCATTTGGCCAGGGAAAGACTGATCACAACTCAGGTCAGAGGCCCCTGAAGCACCCTCCTTCTCAGCTCGGTGTCCCTGGGAGATTGTCACGATACAGCTCCAGTAAACTTGGTTCTAGCAAGAACTCATATGTAAAGGCATGATTCTTTATGTGCCAATTTTCACTTAAGTGTTTAACAAAGATAATACTTTTCCAATTTTTTGTTTTCATTCTGCAAAAGATAGTGGGCCAAACAAATATTTAATAATTCTAAACAAATGTTCTTTCCTTCTGGAGCTGACATGACAATATGTTATCAGTATGCTTGCATTTTCTTTATGTAGGATGTTGATTTGAAAGTACAAGGGAAACATGCTGTGCAGAGAAGCATCTCGGATTTGGGTTTCCTCCTGCTTTTTAAGACTTAAACAGAACATGCATCTCTTTGCTACAGAATTTAATTCCTTCACATAACTCAGAGACTTTCAGGAACTCTTTACCAGATTGAGTTGCTGTTAAAAACATGTCAGTACCATAGACCACAGGGCTCTGCACCAGTCCAGTCTACTGTTTCACTGTCATTTTCACCTACACCTAACACATGATGGGGAGAAACAGAGAAAGTGACTGAAGTTTTCAGAGGGACCTAGATGGCTGTTACATCAGAGTCTCAGTAATACAGGCTGGGGTGAAGCTAATTCAGTAGCCTTAGTCTCTGAACATGGGCTCAATGCAGATATAAAAGCAGATTATTTTCCTTCAATGTTGTATTCCAGTCATTTTGCCTACTGTTAATTAAATAATAGCCATGTTGGCCATACAGTCATACATCCATCCCTGACCAGCCACAACTCTTTCCCTTGATCTTTGAAGAAAATCTTGAAGGTTCAGCATCTCTGCTCTCACTCACGTCAATGCTTTGCTTATTGGTGAAGGAGTCTCCATGCTACAATCTCCAGCCAGCCTCCAAAGATCAGCATCATCAGGATGAGTCACTAGACCACATACTACAGAAAAAACTGTTCGTTTAGTCCTGATTTAATGATTCTACTCCCTGCATACCAAGGGAATTTAAAAAAAGATATTGCTATACAGTCCTGTCAACTAACAGTAAGAGATTAAAAGCTAGTCTTTCTTCTCTCACTGAAGACAAAATGCATAGAAATCTGAACAAACACCCACCAAATAGGCAAATGGTCAAATACATTGAACAAAATTCTGACTTCTAACCTGCATCTCCTATGTGATAAAGCTCAAAAGATTGTTTTAACATCAGGCATTGCTGAGCTTCTGGAGAGGTGACCATCATGGCATGGCATGGCATGGCACGGCATGGCACAGCACAGCACGGCACGGCACGGCACGGTATGGTACGGTACGGTACAGCACGGCACTGTACCATACCATCCCTCAGCTATCTCTGCCTTAACCACAGCTGCAGGAAAAGACCACTTTTTATTTATGAGATTGATTGTGCCAGCTGGGAGCTCCTCAGGGCAATTATAATTTCTCCTTTATGTCACCTGTAACAAGAAGGGCATACAGGTGTAATTCAGTAGAGGACTCAGACCCCAATTCAGCCAAGCATTCCATATGGAAGTGAACTTTTGACTTTAATCAGGAAAGTTAAGTAAGTACTGGTTTCCAGTGAGTAAAAAGTCCTCCATTAGTTTGTATCGAAATATACTAGCCACATCATATCAATAATGGAAACATTTCTGCCCTATCATTTGTGCCAACACATTTCAAACCAACCTTGCAGAAAACTGCTACAACAACAACAGGAAATTAAAGCCCACTGTCTACCCTTCAGCAGAATTTTAAGACTTCAATACATCTACAATGAAGCAAACTGGTTGTTCAGTCCCCTTTGCCAAGCATGCCAAACACAAAGCATTTCCAAATATACACACAATTTAGCTTATCAACACAAGAACCATAAGGTAATCTAACGTGGGACTTAAGTGGTAAGGAAACATGATTCAAAATACCATGAATCTAGCCCATGTTTATAGTTGAAACAGTGGCTTTGTTAGTTTTCGGTAAAGCTGGGCAGACTACGTATTTCTCTTTTTGTTATCCTGCAACACAAGCAGCCACAGCATTGCACCTTTGCTTTTCCTTATGCTGTTTCTAGCAGTGGTCTGCACAAAGGATGACCAGCATGTGATCCATCAACCTTGAAAGTGAACAATAAATCCACCGAATCCCATATTTCTTAAATCAGATCTTCAATGAACAAACCCAGAAGAAAAAATGGCTTAGAAGCATGATAAAATGATATAAAAGATACCATGGCAGTAACTTTCTTTCTCTTTCTTTCTCTTTTTCTTTCTTTCCTTCTTTCTTTCTTTCCTTTTCTTTCTTTCTTTCTTTCTTTCTTTCTTCCTTTCTTCCTTTCTTCCTTTCTTCCTTTCTTCCTTTCTTTCTTCCTTTCTTTCTCAGAGGCTGATCTGTGTGACAAAGGCCCCTTTCTATGCAGAAGCCCCCCAAATTAACTCGCTATTATCTAATAACCTGATTACAAAGGAAAATTTTAGATTCCCCTTCTGACTAAATTGAAAGACTGAACACATTTTCCACCATGGCTTGTTTATGATGTAAATAATGGCTTGAGCATTGTTTTTCATTGAAAATAGTCCAGCTGCCCATAATCTGGCATTGATTTTCAGAGCACATTTTGCAGCTTTTAAATACATTCTTGGCAAGAATATTAGTAAATTTAGCCTGTGATATTAAAATCTGTAACTGGACTTGAGTGTGGAAACATTTTTCCAGGTCTTCAGTCTGCTTCATTTTAGGAAGCTCCATTTTGGTCCTGGATGCATAAGAACATTGCATCTGAGCTAGCAGCAGTAAAGTGCACCACAGATTGTTTTTCTGAAGCCCTTTCTGAAGAATAGGAGAGCCTCTAGCTTGATGTATCAGTGTGCATCTTTGCATCTGCTATCCTAGTTTATGAACAAGTTATCACATCATGTAGTTTGGAATTCTGAATGTTTTCTTATTATCGCATTGTAAAATATTTCTGGTTACTAAAATATCTAACCTTCAGATTTATCATTCAGTGCAATCTCTTCATACTTATGCCCAATTGATAAAATTAAAACACAAAAAGAAGAGTACTTCTCTGCTGCTAATGATGAGTAAAGTTCCTCATACTCTGAATACAAGTGTACAATTTAGACTCCTCTGAGTTACAACCATTGAGGTTTTAAGTGGCAGACTTATCTCTTCACTGTTGTTGAAGGAAGCATGGATTTTAGACACTCAGTGTAAATTATGGCTTATTTAAACAGTATCCTTCATTTATAGCTCTCTCTCCAAAGTTCAGCTCTGCAGCAGCTGACTGAAAACCTGAATACAATTTCCAGTTTACAGAATTCTTAATTTGAGTGGATTTCCACCAGCACACAACTTTGTCCTACCATCCATTTTTACATTAGCTTTGAAGTAGTATTGTTTCGTTTAATATCATGGTCAAAGTGTATATAACTTCATTCAGTAAATGTAAACAGTCAGGAAAGGAGGACATCTTTGGATACCTCCTGATGTCAAAATAGAGCAGGGCTCAGATCCAAGCTCTCTGCTCATAAGTGCTACCTGCATGTTGACTTACACATTGGGATTTACTTGGAGTAGGACAGGAGCCCTCACTCCACTCCTGCTCTGACAAACACTATAAAGGGGCTTGTACAGCCTGGTCTAGGTATCTTGACCCCATGCTTGGACACTCTTGCTAAAAGCAATGTCTCACCATGCAAAGGACTGAAATTTGTACTGGGTAGGTGATACCAACAATAAAGGCTTTTCTCCATGACAGACTAATGTCAAGAAATAACTTGCCCTTAATCAGAGATGACTTCTAAAGGTTGTAGCTTAATTTTACTTCCATCATGAGATGGACTGGAAATTTATGTTATGAAATGTTCAAGATGTTAAATGAGGATTCAGTTTGGGTTAGCCATATAATGAGAAAACGAGGATACTTTAGCATTTACAAAAAAGCTTGTCGAGTTTTGTTTCCTTCTACCAACATAAGCCAGGGAGGTTTGGATCATGCTTGCACGCAGAGTCAGGGGAGAAAGGAGGATGGAAATGTTCCACGTTTGGCCTCTCTTTCTCACCACGCTAAAACCAGTAATGGATCACTCAGACAATTTCCTTCTCTTTGAAACTATTGTACTCTGCTGGGCAGATGTACAATACTAGTGCAAGCACTGAGAAATATGATAATAACCCTGTGGGATTCTACATATTCCATGAGCTTTATGGATGCTTTTCCATAAATACTGGATAGATAGTTGAATTCTAAACTGACTGTGTGTATTGGTTTTAACTTACTTTCTCCGACTTCACTCCATTCATCTCCTGTGCCTGTTGCGCTCTAAAGTCCATTTGACAACTTCTGTTCTATCTCCACATTTCTGCACCCCACTTTTTCTGCGTAATTGGATTACTGTTTTTTTTCAAGCACTTGAATATTTTTCTTTTCTCATCCTTTTATAATTCCCTAGATTTGATTTCACTTTCACGCAGTTCATGCAGCATTGGATTTCCTAGTTGATAGTTTTCTTTGCATCTCTGATCTGGGGCTGTTTAGCCTGGAGAAAAGAAGGCTGAGGGGAGACCTTATTGCTCTCA
>VYZX01022258.1:12409-32461 GCA_013401335.1 Brachypteracias leptosomus | reverse complement strand
GCTCAGCCAGACCCACTACACCTAGGTATTCAGTCTTTCTTTCTACGTATTAGAGCTGCAATTGTAAATTAAGCATTGATACGCTATTCTACATAAGTATGCACTAAGGTATTTTTAGAAGGGACAAAGACAAGTTGTGAATTATTTAGTGAAGTTCCACTCTTATCAAAAGACCACACTGAGTGAAAGCAGTGGAAATATTTTGTTGTGGGAATGTTATGTCAATGCTTGTGACACCTTTTGAAGTCAGGCTTACTTTTCCTTAAAGTATAAAAATGATAATTGAAAAAGAAAGATAAGCTTGGAAAAGGAAATCACACAATGAAACAGTCATGCAGAACAACGCTTGAAAAAAAACAAATCTAAGCTCTGCTGACTATCATGACCACACGTTTGAGGTTAGGAAGGTGATTTAAGTGCTTTGCTAAATATAGCCTTAAAATATGCCTTCAGAATCTATTCATAATTAAGAAAGCTTAATTGTTTATGATGTCTGTTATTCTTCACTCTTAGTGGAAATGCAGAGTACTTGCTGTAATGTATATTAATATAATCACAATACTTAGCATATTATGTATTATTAACAACCACAATATAAATGCCTAAAACTAACCTTTCTCCTTCTCTAAAAGACATGACTTTTAAATCTGTCCTGCACTTTATGAGATTCAGAATTGTGAATTTGTGTTAAATAATGAAAAAATTCAGTATTTAAGAAACCACTTTATAAAAGATAGTATCAGTCTTCAAAGAGCATGAGGCAGGGTATACATAATTCAGGCATAAAACAAAGTCAAGATATACAAAGACCTGGTAATAAATACACAGCTCTGCTGTATCCTAACACTTACCAATATGAACTAATAGGAATAGGAAATCTGAACAAAATTCTGCATTAACCAGACAGTAAACATGTTATTTTTATTAAAATGAAATATACAATTGTCCATTCAAATTTCATTGTTAAAAAATAAAAGCTGTACAAAATACTATTATGAGATACTACACATACTTAAAAGGAACATCATTCAAATAAGAACAGACACCAGAAAATATGTTTCTTAAGATACAGAAGAAGTGTTAACTAAATTGGAACTTGTGTGAACAGATAAATGAACTCAACTGGATTATTCCACATTAATTCATCTAAATAAAAGTGTAAACTTTGTTACATTTGTAACAAAGGGGGTAAATCGTTAGAACTTAACTAGAAAACATAAACAAGGAGCCTCAGAAACTGCATTATTTTATTCATATACATAAAATCACTGAATACTGTCTTGACAGGCTGGGGGCTGATCTGTTGGAGAGCAGCTCTGAGGAAAAAGATCTAGGAGTCATGGTGGACAAGAAGATGACCATGAGCCAACAATGTGCCCTCGCAGCCAATAAGGCCAATGGCATCCTGGGATGCATTAAGAAGAGTGTGGCCAGCAGGTCGAGGGAGGTTCTCCTCCCCCTCTACTCTGCCCTGGTGAGGCCTCATCTGGAGTACTGTATCCAGTTCTGGGCACCCCAGTTCAAAAGAGACAGGGAGCTACTGGAGAGAGTCCAGTGCAGAGCCACTAAGATGATTAAGGGAGTGGAGCATCTCCCTTATGAGGAAAGGCTGAGAGAGCTGGGTCTCTTTAGCTTGGAAAAAAAGAGACTGAGGGGTGACCTCATTAATGTCTATAAATATGTAAAGGGTAAATGTCAGGAGGACAGAGCCAGGCTCTTCTCAGTGACATCCAGTGATAGGACAAGGGGCAAAGGGTGCAAGCTAGAGCACAGGAGGTTTCGGGTAAACACAGAATCATAGAATGTATTAGGCTGGAAGGGACCTCTAGAGGTCATCTTGTCCAACCTCCCTACACAAGTAGGGACAACTCTACCTAGGTCCGGCTGCTGAAGAACTTTTTCACTGTGAGGGTGACGGAGCACTGAAACAAGCTGCCTGGACGTGTTCCTGTGTGACCTGCTCTAGGTGATCCTGCTCTAGCAGGGGGGTTGGACTAGATGATCTTTCGAGATCCCTTCCAACTTCTCACATTCTGTGATTCTGTAACATAGTGTGGTGGGTTTACCTTGGCTGGGCGCCAGGTGCTCACCCCTGGCCCTTCTATCACTCCCCCCTGCCACATTTCTCACTTAAATCATGAAGCTAAATAACTGACACAGAGAAAAGTTCTTTGCACAACATAATTCAATCCTTATTACAAAATTCAGATGTGGGATTACAATCCAGTGTAATACAACAATCTCTTTTTACACTGCAGCAAATTTTATGAACTGAAGTAGTTTTTTTCTTTCAAATTTTGATCCACTGTTGAAAATTAAGTAAATGCTGCATTTTGTTTCAAATGCTCTAAAATTACTCTTTAAACCAGATTTTTCAGATTTTACGTTTTTTCCACTCTGGCTTGTCTGTTTCATCATCTTCTGGTTCCACTTCCGCAAAAACTGTTTTTGGCTGCGTTCTAGAAAACAATAAAAAGATTAAAATAATGGTCAGACTGCAATTCTTTATGAGAAACTGTATTAGATATGCACTAGACACAAATGTAATTCTGTCTATACTTACAAAAAATAGCATCCTAGACTTGCCTGTTTTTCACTTTCAACATACATCTATCAACTAACCTAAGAACTGAAGAAACTTGCAGCTCTCAGGCAAAGAACAAGCATAACAAACACACATCTTTTGCAAGTATAATTTTCTCCTGAACTTGTAATCATTATCTGTGTATTCCATGAATAAAATTAAGATAGAGGAGAGGAACAAATCAATTTATACAGAGCTAGAAAAACGAAGCCACAGGTTCATTCCATGATTTTAAAAGAACAGAAGCCTCCATTTTAATACACTGTAGCATGACAGCAGCCAGTAAGTGAAAACACGGAATCACGGAATGATCACGGAATGTTAGGGATTGGAAGGGACCTCAAAAAATCATCTAGTCCAATCCCCTCCAGGTTTCTGGCTTAGCCTATGTATGAAAAAAACTGATTCTCCTCCAGAGACTTTATTCAGCACTACCGTAACATGAAAAAACGAATGATCTTCATATGAGAACACAGTGTATCCTACAGTCAAGCTTGATGGTATCTATTCCTCCACTGTTTACTTGTATTTTAAATAACACTTAAACTTTGTAAAAATAATTATTGATTACTTTTTAAACGAGCACAGTATCAAGTAGCATTTCAATAAACTGTTTGGACATTCAGTTCTCCCGTCTTACACTTTAATCACTGCATGGTCCACGTTTCCAACCCGAGTCTCAGCACAATCACCGTGGAGCTGAAACTATGAGATTTCTGATGCTGGCTGTGCTTACCTTCTCATTATTACAGACATGACAAAGTATAAAATGCAGCCAAGGCAGTCAACATCTCATTAATGTATTAACTAATGTTTTCACAGCAGTTTAAGGATCTGAAACACTATTATTATGACAACTGTTATTTGGCAGACTCTATAAAATGTATAAACCTTATCAAAATTGTGTCTGCCTTACTTAACACAATACACATAATTCAATGTTGCCACTGACTTAGAAGAGTAATAGCAAGCCACCAGTTATTACAGAGCAGCATTCTCTACTTGTTAAGTATGTGGCACAAAATAGATCTAAAGCCACCAAAACTAGTCAAAGACAACTTCTTCCTCCAATACAGGATCTTTCTATTTGCCTTATTTTCCATCCTCCAAACTTGCCATGTAGGTAAGGAGTATCTAAGACGTTCCAGAGATGGTCCTGCTGCAGGACTTGATTTGCACCTGGTGCCTGGATGTAGGCTGTACTTATCATTACACATAAGCAGATATCATACCCAGATGAGGACCTACACTACTGGGAGTTAGTTTCCATGTACTGTCTATAGAAAGCAGAACTGAGATTTAAAAAACAATTCTGATTAGAAAATAGTCACATAAACTCTGCATAACTGATCACTGAAGGAGGACTTAATAAAAAAATAACAAAAAATCAACATTCAATTCAAAACAGACACCAAGGATGAAGACTTTATTCCTGACATACTGGATTTTGTTAGCTGCTGAACAGGTGAATACATGAAATCTTCTCTTATTTCAGAACATGTTGATGGCAGTTCACTTAGCCCATTTTACCAGCGCACCTTCCTTTTGTCACAGCAGAGGAAATGTGTCTAAATGCCATATAGGATCACATCAGGTCAGTATTGAGATGCTTTTTAGTAAAGTGCAACTAATCAAATGTAAGCCTATCATTTCTGACCACAAAACCTGCAACTGTCATAATTCAGGTTAGAAACCTCCAAACAAGAGGAGTGATTCAATTTGTGAAACAAGCAGGAGAAACTATGTATTTTGCAGGATAGACTAGGCACAGAGAAAAGTTATATAGACTCCATCTAATGTAACTATGCTGAGTCCAGTAAAGCAGCAGGTAGGGTAGGTGGAGAAGAAAATCAGGAACTGTAGCATAATCTAGCAGTAACCAGCCAGAGCAGAAACTTACAGAGGAAATAAAGTCTGTTTGCTATCTCATTTTTTAAAATTACCATGAAATAGCTGTAGCCTCAGCTCAGCTGAAATGTAAACTGTTCCACCTCCACAAGCTACACAGCAGTACCTGGGGCACCTAGGGTGATTCACATGCCTGACCATTTCAAACACATAAGCATATAAAACACTGTTTTTGTTATAGCATTATCAGCAGCAATCATTTAATTTCAACACAAATTGTTCTGCTTAGTAACTGCCCTAGAGATGTTAATGTAGTAGGAGTTTGCTGCATTTATACAAAATATATTAATACAGGATTATTACTTATTTTTTTAAAAATTATTTTTGAGGGCTAAATAGCACAGGTGGAAAGCTGTGTTCTTCTTCCCTACCAATGTGCTCAATTCTACTTTTCCTTGACTTTGGGGATTGATTTCAGTTCTTTAGGGATCTGCTTGGCAGATCCTATGGTAGACTGCTAAGGAGGACAAAGGGGCCCAGGAGAGCCACTTGATCTTTATGGACAGTCTCCTCAAAACACATTCCATCCCATGTGCAGAAAGTGAAGTCTGGCGGAAGCCTAGTATGGATTTGCAGGAATCTCGTGATGCAGATAAACTCCAAACTCCAAAAAGGAAGAACACAGAAAGAGGAAGCAGGGACAGCCTTAGCCAAGAGGAAGAGAGGCATTATGCGAACATGTAGGAATGGACTGTAGGAATGGAGTTAGGAAAGCCAAAGGCCAGCTGAAATTGAAACTGGAAAGAAATGTGAAGGGCAACACTAAGGGCTTCTACAGCTACACTGACAGTAAAGGTATGCTAAGAAAAACATGACCAGTGGGGCAAGTAACACACTAATGTAGGGTACGGAAAAGGTTAAGATACTTGGTGCTTTTTTGGCTCTGTTTTCCCAGAGATTTGTCCTCAGGTCTTCAAGGAACCCATAAAACTACCCAGCAGAATCTTTAGGATGAAGTGAGACATTACTAACAGAAGAGGAAGACAGAGAAAGGGAGCACTGCAAGGGCACTCTATCATCTTTGAGAGGTCATGGTGACTGGGGGAGGTTCCTGATGACCAGAAAAGGCAAACATCACCATCTCTATAAAGGGCAAAGGGTGGATTTGGGGAATTACACGATGGTCTACCTAACCTCAGTCCCTGGAAAGGCTATGGAACAAATCCCCTTGGAAGGCATTTCCAGGCACATTTACAACAAATATGTATTTAGCAAGGGCATACTATTCCTGCCAACTAGACTGCTTGGAACAGGCTGCCCAGAGGGGTGCTGTGGAATCTCCATCCTTGAGGATATTCAAATGTGTCTGGGCAAGTCCCTGAACAAACCAAGTCTAACTCAGCCTGAGCAACCTGATATAAGTGAACATGCTTTAAGCAGAAGATTGGACTAGAGGACCTCCAGAGGTCCCTTCCTACCTAAATTATTCTATGATGCTGTGTTTCCACAGGACTGTGAGCTGAAACCAGTATTTACAAATGCATCCATACTGTGTGTTACGCTAACAGGCTGCAAACAAAAACGGGAAAATAAACTAACATGGTTTATTCATACTACATACTTCTCTTTATTTCAGTGGTTTTCAACTTACTCAGCTATGCAGATCCCTAAAAAATTTTCAGGGGTCATGCAGACTGCTATAGAGTCACCATAATCCTTCTGATTATGGGTTGTTTTTCTTAGTTACCTTTCAGGGATCCAATTAAAGTAGCTCATTGACATCTGAGGTTCATAGACTAACAGCTAAAAAAAAATCAGCTGGAGATGACAATTGCATATCACAGCATGTGACTCATGTCACAGTTACTTTTGAAATTTATGTTTATACTGCACTGAAACAAAGTAAAAAGAAGACTTTCAAGCATGCTTGGCAACCACAATAATGTAATAAAGGCTACTTCCAGACTGAAAAGTGAAGGTTTTCAGCATCAGGCCCCTTTGTACTCCTTACTTCACCACCTAGTCTGACTCTCCTCTGCATCTCAGGGACTTCCCTCTCAAAATTATCAATTTTCAAAAATAGATTTAGCTTAAATATACCAACATGTGTCAACAAAATTGGTGTTACAAAACATTCTGTTCAGTCCTGCTTCTTCAGCTAAAGAGACTTGAACCACTGCATGACTGATGCTTCACACACTGGTTCTACCATTAAGGAAAAGTTCAGTGAACACAGCACAGCTACAGGCTGTTGCTTCAAGTCACTCCCTTTTGCCTGTCACAAGCAGCAATGGCAAAGACAGCAAAACAGAGGCAACGTCAGCAAACTGAAAGGTAATTTCTAAGAACTCTGGACTACCTTGGTAGGGAGGGAAATTTCACTTTCATATTCCCTATCGTACAGAAGAGAGTTGCATCTGGGCCTGATTAGGCCCTCAGCTACAATGCTTAGTAATTCCTGCTGATACTTCAGAGGGACATCTGAAGTCATTATAGGATCTCTGTACAGCTGTGTTGAAACAAACAGCTCACAAAGAATGTAATTTTCAAACATTTACAACTGATGCCTCAAGTTCCTTTCCTGTAGTTCTTTCTTGAAATCTTCAATCTGTCCTTTCCTTCCTTTCACTCCACTGGAATGGCTCTTTCCAAGGTCTCTAACAAGTTTTTTCCTGAAAAATCCCAAGATCCTTTCTTTATCCTCATGCATTATGACTTTCCTGGTGTATTGCTCACATCTTATAGAAACCTTATTCACACTGGGCTTCTGTGACATGTCATCTCCTGATTCAGTATATACTTCTTATCATCCCCAGTATCCTCTTCAGCAGCATCTTACGTATTTCCCCTTCCTTTTCTGGCTTAAATTTTAGAAGAAACAGAAAGGTCAGGCTAATGATAACAAGCTTCATGAATAAATTAGGCACCTTTAACTCCAACAAAAAGGAAGTATTTTTACAAATAATTTATAAACCAACAGTAAAAGTCATGTTGCAGATATTTCTTACACGAATTATTCAAGTGAAGATACAATTAAAGAAGCATGAATTCAGTTATCTGATTTAGAATGACCTAATCAGTACGAATCAGGATCAGACAAACTCTAACCCAACTCGGATCAACCAGAAAGATTACTTTTTAGTCTTCTCAGTCCAAAACTATTTAATAACCACCACTGAAGAAAATGAAGTAACTATAGTTTCCTTAGACATTTTCTTAAAGAGAATGAAAAACTAAATGAATAGGCATCCATTAGGCAACACAAAACCAAAAGCCTTGTCAAACAAGAGATATATACCAAGTGGATAGTTTTATATCGCTTTTAAGTGAAAATTTACTACAAGAATGGTGGAAAAGCCGATAGCAGAGAAATAAAGTAGTAAAAAGAATAAACACCATCTAAAAATATGAAACGTACAGGATGTATGGTTTTTAGGTATGTAATTTTAAGTACTTATTGGAGTATCACTTTTCCTAACTCTATAGTAGATCCTATGCTGTAGCTAGAGTAGCTGGTTTCCTATGTTCCCATACTGCTTGTTATTATGAACTCCTGATTTTAACAGAGCCACCAGGGACACTCTTACAATTCACTATTATATGATAATTTATATCAACTACTTGTAATTTGCATATTTTATTGGATATGCATCCATAAGAACATCTGTAAGATGCTTCATATACAGGGTTAAGCATACATGCCATGTAAAGTCAGATATAAGATATAATTAATGCAGCTTTCTATATCATCTGTGTGTGTACGCAAGCAGCTAACAAAACCTATGACTGCCATTGGTCTGCAGTTGTTAATACAGACCTTCAATTCTGAAAATTGACATAACACCATTAAAAAGGAAGTTTTTGCCTTTCAGTGTCTTAGATAATAATAACTGGAATAATAATTTTTATTAAAATGCTCTCTGCATAAGACTACATCTTAAAGCCAAGCTTTTAAAGCAAGGGTAATGGCAGCTTCACTGGCATGAGATTTATCAGCTGACAAAATCATCAAGGCAGCGTGCTGTTGGCCACAGTCCCATTCCCCCACATACTTATCACCGTCTGGTGTGTAAGTTAATCGCGGTCTGGGCTTGCATCCTCCCCTCTTCTCTCTTCTTCCTCTACAGCTACTTCTTTAACAAGAAACTGTAATGAGATCTGCCCACCTGACACAGTAAGCCTTCTGTAATACAGCCATGTTTTAAAACTTTCATGTCTACTACATTGCAGGTGTCAAAGAGGTGAAACTTAATATGTAATGAAGTTAGTGAGGCAAAAATATACCGAGGTATCTGTCTACCTGATGGAATGTATGCTTATATTTACTCTTCAGAATGGATAGTTGTCTATCTCAAATAAAACCACAAACGTGGTTTTCAAATAAAATGTACCTACAAATTCAAAGTAAATTTAATCTCCAGCCAGTGTGCACTATGAAACAATTGAAAAAAAATCACAGCTGTTACAGAAACAGTCTTTTGGATATTCTATCTTTGGTATCAAGGGTGATACTGTATAATGCACTGATTTGATGTACAACATTAAATATCATATTACCAGTATGACATTCCTATTAATTACCCAGTTAAAGCTAGGCTGGGTCATTGATGTTCTCAAGCTTCTTTGTAACAGCTATTCAGTTATCTTTGTGAACGTGTGGGTCAAGTCAGAAAACAAGTGCCACCACTAGAAACAAATTTGATTCTTAATATATTTTGAGCTTCCAGAAAGAGGTGGTGATTGCTTCACTAAAGAGCTAAACAGTAACAAAGAAAGCACAGTAAGTAAAGTACTAATGAAAGTACAGCCTAGGAGATAAAACACTGAGCTACAAGCAAGAAAAAAATCATTTGTAACTGGCAGACTGTTCTGTGTAGACTGTTTCATTGCTTCAATACATTTTCCTTATGCATTTTGAAAATACTACTTATCCTAGATAGCTTATTAATCATTCAGGATTTCGCTACACAAAATAACAAAATGTGAATATTTTAGAACTTTAAAAATTGAAGTACTTTAATTTTTAAAGTGGTACTTTCTGTTCATTAGTATGAAATGCATTTATTTAGTATTTATGTTAGTACTGTTGTGAATGTATTTATTTAATGGCTTGAATTGTATTTATTTTTAGAAAAAAAATCCTTGGTAGAAAGCATTCCAGAAGTGTATTGCACAATTTTCATTGTGTGAATACTACACTCACACAAGCCATATAATCTAAATTACTGTCTGTGGGATCACTTAGATTTTACTACTATAATCTTGATAAGGCTCTTTAATTTATGTCATAACAACTGAATACTTGTTTCTTTACATTGAATTTTTGGTAGGAGATTTTATTGGTACATTTTTTAATACTGTTATACCTTTAACACCAAGTTAATTCAAGCTGGTACTCAGGTCCTTATGTAGGAGAAATTCAAATAAAAACTTACAACATTGGAGAAATAATCTAAAATATGCTGTCATAAATTTTTTAAAGCTTAGCTTAAGAATCAGTGAGAACTAGAAGGCATACTGGAAAACTCATCCAAATCTGTCAATGGGACAGTACCTTATTAAAAAGTACATTGCACTTTCAGACATTGATTTGGAGAAGATTTCAAATTTTAAGCAACTGAGAAAACTTTAAAATAATTTTATAGCACTCATAGGCACATTTTAGTAATGGAACTGTCAAATTTCAACAATTTAACCTCCTGAAAACTTTTATCTTCATAAAAGAGTATGACATATTCTTGGTTTACATATTTGTGGCAGCAACCCAGAAAAGGCAAAGTATACCATTAAAAATGAACATCTTCTATCCTACTGGCCTCCAGAAATACTACTTGTATCTTTAATTGTTTCCTTACTTAGCATACGCCGGAGCAACCCAGTATGGATTCTCCTCTGCTTCCTTTGCATGACGTAAAATAGCTTCTCGAGGGTTGCTGTCATCTGTCTTATCCAGGGCAATATTCTTGACTATATACGATGACAAGGTACCTCCGTGAGTTCCAACACGCCCACCACGACCTGTAGCAAAAAAAAAAAAGAGAAAATTATTTAAGAAATAAACAGAATTGCTGTATAGTGTCTGCAACAGTGATCTGATGCAAAGAAGCTACTTAATAGTCTAATTAATAGTCTAACAGTAGTCTAGCAAGTGTTTTACTGATTATATAACTTAAAGTAAGTCATTATGATTATTAATTTATTGCAGACAAGCACTCCAATGAAAGTCTTATAGTGCTGGACACTGCCCATATATATATAGTAGACTCGCTACTCAAAAAAGCTTGAATGCAAATCTGAATGAGTGTAGAACCCAAGCATGATGGATCTTTGGTATACACAGCCTGAAATGTCTATGGCTAGGTTACCTGGTCCTGCTACTGGAGGCTCAGGTTTGTGAGACTTCATGGGGTCCAGCCTATCCTTCTCCAGCTGTTTCCTGGTGCTTCGCTGCCGTGGTTCACGGAACATCGGAAGAGCATGGGCTGAAGGGTCACAGTTTGGAGAAAAAGAAATGTTAGAAATTCTATTTTCTTGTTAAGATCTTAATTACAAAGACAAAGACTGTGATTATTCCTTGCAATGGAAAAGGTGGCAGAAGCAGTCTCCCAGTTCTTCTGTATCCAAGTAGTGGTTTCCTGAGGTTTAGTTTAGAGGGTTTCTTTCTGCTAAATTTTTCAAAGATGAAAGCAGCCAGATTTCCAGGATTCCTTCAGGCAGGAGCCTTTCATCTGAAATACTGTTTGCACTGTTTATGCATATTTAATTTATTCCTCTGTCAATGCAGTTCTCAACATTTTCATTGTAACCAAACAGTTGCTCTTTTCTGAACTTTCCATGTTTCTACAGCTTTCTAATACTCTAAAAGCATAACAAAACCCTAGATGCACTCTGGGATTTGAAATCAAGAGGGGTAGAATCCCCGCAATGATCCAAAATGTAATGTTTCTGCACATGAAGTCACAATCACATTCTTTTGTAAATACTGAGATTAATCAAATTTGGAAGAAAATCCCTAACTGAGACAACCTAAATTATCAAGACTTAAAACTTCTGTTTCCTGATAAACCTTCTATGGGATCTTCAATCACAGTAATGGTTTTGGTTGGCTCAGACAAGAGACATTTGTCAACAAAAGAGAAACACCATGTTAAGGGGTTATGGCTTTCTTGTGCAGAGGTTTAGCTCTCACATTCAGGTGTGCTGATTTGTGCTGTTTCCCAAAATGTGGGAAATTCTTTTGGGGTCAAAAGGCCCAGCAAAGACAAACCCCAACTGGACAAACCTTAAATTTAGGAGCACTGGCTCTATATTGAATAAAAAAATGGAAGGCAGCACGCAGGGACCAGTTTAATTTTTCAGCTTGTTTCTGGAAGTCTGCTCAATTTAGTAGACTGAGTGAAGTCACAGCAGTAGATCATAGGAAATAAATGTTTAGGTTTTATTTTTGTAGATTTCATGAAGTATAAAATGTCTGGGACAAACTGCTGGCAATCACTAAGCTTGATGGGTTTGCACAGAGCATGAGGTGACTAATGCACAGATTCAAGCTTTTGCCATTTGTGGAGTCAAGGTTGCCTAAGGGAAACCCAGAGTTTGTATTTCTGTGTTCTCAAAACAACATTCCTGCATTTTAAATAGTGATTACTGGCAATTCTGACTTTAAAGAGCAGCTCTAAATCCAAGAGAAAAAAAAAAAAAGAGGATTAAAAAAAGGGGGAGGATGGGAGGGAAGAGAAGGTAAAAGGGGTCAGTTCATTTTGCTAAAGGACTTAAAGGAGTTCCAAGATCTTCAGTTCTTTCCAGTTCTATCTGTAATCCTAAAAGAGAGACATGTAATCTCTAATTATTTTTTTTAAATGCAACAAACTTAAAAATGTGCAAAGCAAATCCTTATAACTTTTTTCTGCATTGCTTTATATGGAAGTATCCTTATTTAGTTTCAAAATGATGTGGAAGAAACAGCTACACAGACTTTGCGTAATTGGGACCTAAATATTTTGTTAGATTATTATTATATTACTGAATAACACAAGTTCCGCTAGATTTTAAGCGGAAAGTTTTTTAAAAATCATGAAAGTTCTTTACAGTATAAAGACAGTGCACACAAGGTATTCAGATAATACAACATGTGCTGGTATAGTCAAAGCATGGATTGAGAAGAGCACCCAAAGGAGATAAATATCACTGATCTTTGCCAGGAGCTACTTTACCCACTGATGCCCCAAAACTGGAGCTGGACTGCATCTGCAGTATTGAGGTAAATAGAAGACAGGTGTGGCTGAAAAGTACCTGAGATGGAAACCCAGAAACAAAGTGCCTTAATATGGGCCTGGTTACCAGACTGTCCAGACTTTCTCATTCTAAATTTTCTTTTTGTTTATTGCACAGACAAATGACAATGTTATTGTGCAGACCAAAAATCTCTCATTGATCCCTCATCCCCTTGTAAAATTTGCCCATGGGAAAAGGCAGATCCCTAAACATTTTACAGTAATGATGATAACTATTTCTTATGCATCAGTGAGCCTTAATATGAACATAAGGTCTTATACAAGTATAATACCGAAGCTAGAGAGATATTTAAGCTATTTAAATCCCCATATAGCTCTAGGCAAGTTTGAAATTTCGAAAAAACACTTGGAATTTGTTCAAGACCTACCTCATATGTCTCTGATTTTGCCACTGGTACTGTTAATGTTCCCAAAGTGGCAAAACACTTCCCAAACCCATCTACGTTAACCAATTCAGTGGTCAATGCAAAACAGAAGATTTAAGAAGGATCCAACATTTTGGTGGTTGGTTGGGGTTTTTTGTGTGTTTTTTGGGGGAGGGATTGTTGGTTTTTTTGCTTGTTTGGTTGGTTTGGCTTGGTGTTTTTTGTGGGTTTGTGTGGTTTTTTTAAAGGCAATTATTCTTTCAGGCTTTCAGATGCACCAGAACCTAGAAACCAACCATCATTAACAACTTACAGAGTATTCAAAATATACATCTTGCTGGTTGCGCAAGGCTAAGAGAAAATTTTTATGAAGCACTAATATCTCACACCAATGATCAATACTTAATGAAATACTGCAATTTTTTAAAGGGGAAAATACAAAGCTAAATGATCTGCAAATAATTTCAAACTGAGAAAGAGCTAAGGATGCTGCTATAAAGATATGTTTAAATTCCTTACGTGTTATAATGTAATCCTGGGTAAGAGTCTCCGCTTGTCTCTCTTTTCGTTTTGTTTTGACCACACATAATTTTGCTCCCCTAGGAGGAAACACACAGCAGTTCAGCTGGTCTGTTTATATCAAACAGAAACCATTTTTTATTCAAGACATAGTCTCAACAAAATTATACAATACTTTAAATATTCATGAATGTGTATCTTTGCCTGTCCAGGCACATGTGAAGGAGGGAAGAGAGATTAGTGTTTCTGTTAGAAAGCAGTTTATATAACATGCGGAAATAAGGGTGGAAGATTCATTTCACACTTCATTTGTCCACAGTACTTGCAGCACGCACACTGAAAGTGCTCCTCTCCAAACATGGGCAATGATTTGCTTCTAGTTCTTTCCCTAGGCAGCAGAGGTGGCAGTTATCTAACCAGAGGTGTCTGTAACACTGCACTGAAAAAGACTGGGCACAAAACTCCTAGGTCTGTGCCTAGGACACTCAGGTTGTCTTCTGGAAAGGGGTCCAAACAATGATGACCAGCTCTCTTGTTCTCTAAATTGACAAAGACCAGAAATATAAACCTATTACTGATAATCTTGCAAACTAGAATTTAGCTTCACATCCAAGTGTCCAGGTTACAGTAAATATCCAGAAACTGTGGACTGTAACACAGTAAGTTTTTGGATGCCAGTGAAACGAAGATGAGAGCGTATAGGGGAAGAAATCTTACTCATACCACTCAGTATAGACAAGGTGTATATTTCCCCGCTGCTGAAAGGAAGGAAGTGGATATGGTCTACCTTGACTTCAGTAAAGCTTTTGATACAGTCTCCCACACCATACTTGCAGCTAAACTGAGGAAGTGTGGTCTGGATGATCAGGTAGTGACGTGGATTGTGAACTGACTGCAGGATAGAAGCCAGAGAGTAGTTGTCAATGGGGCAGAGTCTAGTTGGAGACCTGTATCTAGTGGAGTCCCCCAAGGGTTGGTACTGGGACCGATGCTGTTCAATATATTCATCAATGATTTGGATGAGGGATTAGAGTGCACTGTCAGCAAGTTTGCTGAGGACACAAAGCTGGGAGGAGTGGCTGACACACCAGAAGGCTGTGCTGCCATCCAGCGAGACCTGGACAGGCTGGAGAGTTGAGCGGGGAGAAATTTANTTGGCATGGGGATTGGACTAGATGATCTTTCAAGGTCCCTTCCAATCCCTAACATTCTGTGATTCTGTGATGTCCCAGTTCTCCAGCCAATCCAGCCAGTAAAAGCAAATGAATTGAAAAAGAAGTATTTATAGACTACTTTAGTCCTCTTCTTTTCATTCCAAGCTGACAAGTCACCTTCTGATGAATCACTATGACCTTTCTATTAGAAGTACAGGCAAAATTCACACATGATAGGTGGGGGTGGGGGATAAGACTAGCAGAAAGATGGGAATGTGCTGTCTTGGTTTACCCTCTCTCAAATTGGATCTTCTAGCATTACTTCACAGACACTGAGTTTAAACTAATGCTTCTAAACAAGACTTTTACTTCAATAAAAAAAGACATTAAAAATATGATTGTATACAATAAATATCTTTTCAATAAAAAACACATCAGCAACCTCCAAGAGATAAGATGAAAGGCTGCTTATTATTAGTGCAGATTCCATGCAATTAAAAAGTGAAATTATTTGTAAATTCAGGTTGAACTGCCAGCAAACTCCACCATGAAAAGCCCAGAGGAAAATATGCTGCTTTTCAGAAAGAAACTGGTTTCGCTTTTTATTTATTTATTTCTACTGTTACTAAATAAGTGAAACTCTGCAAAAAACGTTACTAAACTAGATTTTCTCATTTCTTTTTACAATCACAGAACACAGAATCAGGCTAAATTTGAGGGGAAAAAAAATGTTCTTAATCATTAATCACGATCACGTACCTCTGGCTTTTGACAGGATCATAGTATACTTTGGCCAGACCATTTCCTGTACCAACCATGATCTGGTTCAACTTGGGATGCCAGAGGCAACGCACAACACTCTGAAAGAGAATAACATATTGATAGTTAGTTGGTCATTCATCTAGATCTTTGAATTGAAATTCATATTGTCAAAATGGGTCAAAAGTCACACTGTTGCAGGAACAAGCTTAAGCATATGAATGAGTATGTGACTATGTGAATGAATAAAAGCTATTCCCTAGAGTAGAATACAATGTAAAAGGAGTGACAACACATGGATGTAGGCAGAGAAGGAAGTACAAACTGGTGGCAGTGTGATATCCAGTGGTTTCCACAGACTAACTGCTCCAGGGTCGTCATGGGCATAATGGAAACAGAAAGTTAAAGGAGTATTTGAAGGAGAACAATGCTGTACTTCAGATACAGCAATGCAGTCCTTCATGACTTGCACATTTTTAATTTTAATTCTTCCACCCTGTTCTTTATCAGTTTTTCCCTTCTTCTCACACAGTGCTGACCTTTCACTTGCTGCTGAAACAGAAAAGTAGCTGATTTTCACTCTTCGTCTTTTCTTCTGCACAACACCCAGAAGAACTTGGTATTTGAAGCCCATGTCTCAGAGCTCTGTCACCCTTCTAGTCAGCACAGAAACCCACTTTCAGACATTAAGAGTACTGTTCTTTTATACACATAGTGTCATTCTCCACGTGACTTTGAATCTTCATGTGATTACTGTATTCAGTCTGATTCAGCAAGCCAGCACAGAAACTGTGGGACTCGAGCTTCAAACTTGAGAGAGACAAAGAAGTGGGCACAATCTGCCATGAAGGACAACACATCTTAAGAGAAACACAAAACCTGTACATGAGGGGGAAAAAAAGCATCTATTTTTGAGAGATAGTATTCACTGAGAGTATTTTTGAGATATAGCCAGGAATAGATCCTTCTCAAAGTGAATTAATAATTCAGTACTCAATCACTATCATTCATCTATCATTAAAGTATCTAAATATACTTCATGTTTTGTTTTTTGGTTTTTTTTTTTACATAATACAGCACACGAAATTCACAAAATGGGAACCACTAATGTCTTAATAAGAGAAATATAGTAAAGCTAAAATGTAATTAGGGATGTAATATGACCCTATAACTTGAGAGCTGAGAACCATCTAATCTGGAAGAGAATGGTTATATATCAGCCCTAGTGACTCCTGAATCACCTCCCATTTCATGTTCCATACTTTATCAGGTTTGGTCCAGATCCCATTTTTTTTAATGTTGTGAGGCACATAAGATAAAAATATTGACAAAATTCTGAAGCTCCTTCAGCCATCATGAATCAGAACTTCCTTTTACTACAAGATGATGGATGACTCTCTTCTGACTGTTCTGCTTTGTGTTCTTGTTCAAGAAGAAAAATCGAGTGAGTTGAGTTTACATGAATCAACTGACCATTCTTTACAAGGTTCCTCTGTAAAATATCCCTACTACATAGATGTGCATACAAAATTACAGCTTCCCATTTACTTACAGGTACAAATAAACCTGGTTTGCTTATTACAAGACAAGTAAAGGATAATCATCTTTTTACAGGTAACTCTGAAGTACAAGGTAGAATTCTGATAATGCACTATGTCCATGATCCCTGCCACAAGTGTCCAAAATAACAAATACAGGGTTACTAATAAGTTCTTTGATTTAAATAAAGAGATTTGTACATCCTGTTAAATAATGCTCAAAATGCTACAGTAACTCTAAAACACACAGAGCTAATAACAAGTATTGAAGGTCAAAGGTAGGTGGCCTCTTCCTTTATTAATATTTATCGCACGTGTTTGACCAGCCTTTTTAAACTTTGTAGTTAATGTGGTTCTCTACTTTTTACTGTCAAGTAAATGTATTTTATAGCATGGTACTGGATACCAGCCAACAAAAACAAAGCCTGAGACAGTGTGGCTCAGCACTGATGGGGATTGCTAAGTTTCTAACTTGTCAAACATGCACAGCACACTTAAAACGACCATGGCACGTGCTCCAGTGCAGGCAAAAGAAAACTGCCATTAAATGTAGCCCTATAAATCTTCTGAGACCGTAAAACATCCTTAGAATACAATTTGTTAAAAGCTAAACATATACAAGCTCTGAACATGCAGGTTATTTTATTAATGCACTGGCATATAAACCTACTTTGGAAGAAATAAAGAAAACCACTTTTGCAGGTTTTCAGATTATTTTAGAAAAGAGCAATACTTTAAAAAGACCAAATACTGAATTTCTGAACTAAAACTTAATATTTTTCACAATCATATAACCCTGAAGAAGTAAAAAATCTGAACCATTATACAAGAAAAAGATCACTGTAGTCTAGGTCTTCACATTGTGAGTGAGAGGGTAAAGACAATCTTTATCATATAAAACCAATTAATTCTTAAAAAGCATTTATCCTTTGATGCGTCTAACTTTCCTACTGTATACACTTAGAATAACTCAAGTAAATACCTTTATCACTGGAAATGCTAAATATCAAATTCCAGATCAAAGAAGGCTCTACCTCCAATTAAGTGTGTTAACAGCAGGAAAAAAAGTGTTCACCTGGCTTTGCCTACTTATGCACACAGGTACATACCCATCTACCAATATTGAATTTTACCCAATTACAGAATAGTTGTGGCTGGAAGAGAGCTCTGGAGATCATTTAATTAACCTTCCCTGCTCCAAGCATGGCCAACTATTACAGATCGTCCAAGATATTGTCCATTTTGGTTTTGAGTATTCCAAGGATGGAGACTCTACAGCCCCTCAGGGCAGCCTATTTCAATATATGACCATTCCCACCATAAAAAAACCCAAAACAACCAAACCCCAAAATATTTCCTTATGCAATTTTCTGTAATTAGGTCTGTGCCTATTGCCTCTTGTCTTGTCACTGGGCACTATTGAGCTCTGCTTTATCTGCTTCACTCTCCTGTCTCCCTTCAAGAATTTTTATATAAGGTCCTCCAAGAGTCTCTTCTTTTCCAGTCTGAGCCATCCCAGGTCTCTCAGCCTTTCTTTCTGTTTCAGATACTCCAAGCNNNNCTTTCTGTTTCAGATACTCCAAGCCTTTAATCACCTTTGCAGTCCTTCACTGGACTCACCCTAATACGTCCATCTCTCTTGTACTGGCAGCTCAGAACTGGGTCCCCCAGCACTACGGATGTGTCTCACCACAGCTGAGTAGAGGGGAAAAANTAGCACGTACAAAAGACAATTACTAGAAATGATTTAAAAGCTGCCTAGTACTTTTGCTGTTGCAAAAACATTAAGTTCTTTAAATGAAATCAATCTGAAAAGCCTTTGGCAATGTCTATTGCATACACAAACACAGTAGCCTGCATTGAAAAATACTGGGAAAAATTTGTGAAAATATTTTTGNTTTTTTGGTTTTTTTTTTTACATAATACAGCACACGAAATTCACAAAATGGGAACCACTAATGT
The DNA here is from genome assembly GCA_013401335.1 of Brachypteracias leptosomus. Taxonomy (NCBI): domain Eukaryota; kingdom Metazoa; phylum Chordata; class Aves; order Coraciiformes; family Brachypteraciidae; genus Brachypteracias; species Brachypteracias leptosomus. The sequence goes on along the minus strand of VYZX01022258.1, from coordinate 13,441 downwards.
CTTAATAAGAGAAATATAGTAAAGCTAAAATGTAATTAGGGATGTAATATGACCCTATAACTTGAGAGCTGAGAACCATCTAATCTGGAAGAGAATGGTTATATATCAGCCCTAGTGACTCCTGAATCACCTCCCATTTCATGTTCCATACTTTATCAGGTTTGGTCCAGATCCCATTTTTTTTAATGTTGTGAGGCACATAAGATAAAAATATTGACAAAATTCTGAAGCTCCTTCAGCCATCATGAATCAGAACTTCCTTTTACTACAAGATGATGGATGACTCTCTTCTGACTGTTCTGCTTTGTGTTCTTGTTCAAGAAGAAAAATCGAGTGAGTTGAGTTTACATGAATCAACTGACCATTCTTTACAAGGTTCCTCTGTAAAATATCCCTACTACATAGATGTGCATACAAAATTACAGCTTCCCATTTACTTACAGGTACAAATAAACCTGGTTTGCTTATTACAAGACAAGTAAAGGATAATCATCTTTTTACAGGTAACTCTGAAGTACAAGGTAGAATTCTGATAATGCACTATGTCCATGATCCCTGCCACAAGTGTCCAAAATAACAAATACAGGGTTACTAATAAGTTCTTTGATTTAAATAAAGAGATTTGTACATCCTGTTAAATAATGCTCAAAATGCTACAGTAACTCTAAAACACACAGAGCTAATAACAAGTATTGAAGGTCAAAGGTAGGTGGCCTCTTCCTTTATTAATATTTATCGCACGTGTTTGACCAGCCTTTTTAAACTTTGTAGTTAATGTGGTTCTCTACTTTTTACTGTCAAGTAAATGTATTTTATAGCATGGTACTGGATACCAGCCAACAAAAACAAAGCCTGAGACAGTGTGGCTCAGCACTGATGGGGATTGCTAAGTTTCTAACTTGTCAAACATGCACAGCACACTTAAAACGACCATGGCACGTGCTCCAGTGCAGGCAAAAGAAAACTGCCATTAAATGTAGCCCTATAAATCTTCTGAGACCGTAAAACATCCTTAGAATACAATTTGTTAAA
>VYZX01022257.1:8669-27792 GCA_013401335.1 Brachypteracias leptosomus | reverse complement strand
ACCAGCCAAACAAATCGGCCAGCTTTGTAAACATTATTCAAACCAGAAAATTTGCTTCTAACAAATTGTTTTAACACTCTCTGGTCAGGTTTTAACCTTATCTCAACCCTACGGGCCCCACGTTTAGGTGCCAAAAGGGCTGTGGTGGTTTAAACCCTGCCGGGACCAGGCACCACATGGCCGCTGCTCCCCCACCCCCTGGACAGGAACAGGAGAGGTAGCAAAATACAAACCCTGTGGGTTGAGATAAGGAGAATTTAATACAGTGATGCAAAAGCAACAATCACAACAACAGTAACAGCGACAGGGATAACAATGTACAAAACAAGAGGTACAAAGGTACAGACCGCAGGGACACAGCTACAGAGAGCGAGGCAACCCAGTGAGCTGGGACAGCACTGCCCGGGCACCTCGTGTACCTGACCTGACTCAGCATGGTATCGAATAGCAACTCCTGGTGAAAATTAACCTTATCCTGGCCAAACCAGGACAGACCTCTAGGATCACCGAGTCCAACCTTCATCCCCACATCTCCCTAACCACTAGACCATAGCCTCAAGTGCTACATCTACTCGTTTGTTGAACACCTCCAGGGATGGTGACTCCACCACTTCCCTGGGCAGCTTGTTCCAATGCCTAACCACTCTCTTAGTAAATAATTTCTTCCTAATATCCAGTCTAAACATCCCCTGACACAACTTGAGGCTGTTTCCTCTCGTCCTATCATTAGTGATTTGGGAGAAGAGATCAACACCAGCCTCTCTACAACCTCCTTTTAGGTAGTTGTAGAGAGCAATAAGGTCTCCTCTCAGTCTCCTTTTCTCTAAACTGAACAACCCCTGTTCCCTCAACTGCTCTTCATAAGGCATGTTTTCCAGATCTCTCACCAGCCTTTTTGCGCTTCTCTGGACCTGCTCCAGCACCTCAATGTCCTCCTTATACTGTGGTGCCCAAAACTGGACATAGTACTCAAGGTGTGGTCTCAGAAGTGCCAAGTACAGGGGTATGATCACCTTCCTACTCCTGCTGGTCACACTGTTTCTGATACAGGCAGGATACCATTGGCCTTCTTGGCCACCCGGGCACACTGCTGGCTCATGTTTAGTCGGCTGTCAACCAGCACCCCCAGGTCCTTTTCCACTAGGCAGCTCTCCAGCCATACTTCCCCAAGGCTGTAGCAGTGCACAGGGTTGTTGTAACTGAAGTGCATGACCCAGCACTTGGCCATCTAACAGAGAGGCAAATACTCAGAAAAGCAAAAAAAGTAGTGTAATATTCTTGCAGGCCATTTATATTTTTTTTGTGAAATGATGAAAAAGTAATACCTTAATTTGAAGGAACCTGACCTGTCAGTTGATATGTGATACAATCTCTGCAAATTTCTCAGCACAGCCGTGAAATGATCACAGAACTGAAATGCAGCATTCCACTCAACAGAAAGTAAACTTCAAATAACAACGAAACCCCCTAACAAAAGCATCGGGAAGCATGCTGCTCTCTGTATTCTGGAAGTAGTGCTAGTTTCACAATAATGTCAAAGTTCCTTGTACAGACTCAACTATATTCCGTGTTTGTTCTCAGTTAATCTTTGTTTTAAGACAGAGACAACAAATATGTAAAAGTTGTTTTTAATTTCTTTTTCTGTCTGGGGAGGGGAGGAGGCTCCTGCTTACTACAGGGGGTCTAGAACTAGGTGACCTTTAAAGGTCCCTTCCAACCCAAACCATTATATGATTCTACATTTTTCTGTGCTGCCGTTTACCTGCTTTATTGAAGTTAGGGCACTGGTGCCATCTGGTGGTGTTAATATATTCCCAGAAATGGGGAAAAATGACTTGCAAGGAGTTCAACTGAGATGTGAGAAATAGCTGACATAATACCAAAAAGAGTACATGGATACAGTTGCTGCCTTAACATATAATCATGCAATTGATGCAAGTCATGAAAGGCAGCACATGGGCTGTTAATCATAACTTGGCTTGCTAAACATGAAGGACTTTGTTGAAGTTTACAATATAGAACTCAATTTGGAAGAAAAATTTTCTTCTATTTTTGCATTTTGCTGAACTCAGCACAACCTTCTTACTGCTAATGTGTTGAATTTACTATTTTTGTGACTGATGTATTAGGTAAAATTTTACCTAATATAAACCTGATAACAGTACAGCTTGGATACTTGAAGCCAAAGCAATGACAAACATTGTTTTCTTTATCCTTCCATCTCTTTAAAAAGATGTGTCACATCTTAAGTTGTTTATCTGAGGTAATAGCATTATCATTCTCTAGAGTACTGTATAGACTGTATTGACCTTGTTAGCAATGGAGGTGGGACTATTACTACTTCTCCAGTTCACTTGAAATTAATTTCTGACTCATAAATATCTTACCCTGTGATGAAAAGATTTGCAGAAGTGCTGGTGGGACTTTCTAATTCATTTCATTTAGCCGTAATTCTTTTGATGTCTTGCAGGTCATCATAATCTTATTCTAATAAACTACTACTAAATAAATTTCCATATGAAGCAGAGAGTCTGTCTGTTTAGCCATTAAGAATTTATATCTTTCTATTGCAGTTGATTACGGTAACAGCCTATTTTTATCTTTTAATCTAAGTAGTTGAAGAGGCATAAATTCTTTGCTTATATTTCTTCATGATATCTGACCTCATGACCACACAACAGTGCTGAGTGAATTAGACTTACTTTTTATCCAGGCATTAGTTCTCTAGTTACATGGTTATGTTCACAATGTCAGGAGCACTTTTTTTATCCTATCTGAATAGAATGAGGTGTTTGCAGGCCTGTTCTGCTAATGTAGACTGTGGAATTAGATGGAAACAGCTGTTAAAATTGAAGATATGTAATAGCATATTGAAATATTTATGCTGAGATATTAATACTTAAAATTAATATTGAAGCAATTAATTTATCAGTATTTATTGGATGTCTTTGAATATAATTAAACTGGCTACCATAGCAAAGACTGTCTTTTTTTTTCCCTACAATTTAATTCAGCTCGTTGTAGACCTGCATTTGTCTACTGGATTTCACCTGCATGCAGCTACTAACAGAAGTGTGCGAGACATGCCTGGCATAAGCAAGGCCATCATAAGCATCACATTTAAAAATTTTCTTTCCTACACTATGTTTGGGTCTGTTGGAATGTTTTGTTGTTATAACTTTAACTTTCACTTCAATGACGTTGTCCTTGTGATTTGAGGTATACCTCTACGTTTATTACTTTTGTCATTCAGCTTTCAGTGCTGTATGTAGTATCTTTCAATAATTAATCAGCAAAATTACTAATACCTGCCATGTATAGCTTTTTTTCTCAGGCTTTTTGCACTGTGAGCACTTCTGCTTTTTAATGAAATAATGTTATTATCCTGTATTTCAGGAAAAAAAAAGAAAAGATTATATGTGCATATCCATTTAAAATAGAGTGAGGTTGTAATGGTTTGTAAATCCTTAAGGCATGCACTTCAGTTCTGGATTTCTACCTGTTAAAAGTAACTTCCTGTTTGGCTTTACAAAGCTAGGTGATACAAATGAGAAATACAGTTTGATAATCTGTCAAGTTATCAAGAGCAGTCATAGGAGTTGAATAATCCTTTAAAGAAAATATATTGTGGAATATTTGTACTCGCCTCTGACTTCTTAGTGTGCAGGATCAGTGGAGTGATCCGCTTGTCCTTTTTCCAACAACCATCTAGATATAAAAATGAATTTAATTTTCATGTCTTTAGCTTTTATAGTGTATCATTATCTTCCTGTAACCAGAGCACGAATAATATGGTAATGATTTTGTGACATTTTCCTCACAAATTGAGTGCTGCTTTCTTTTTCCAGTTGAAGCAAAGTGTTACCTTGTCCTTTTCCTAACAGTGAGGGAAGATGGATGACAGTTCCTTTTGGAAGACTGTTACTCAGAAGCTTATGTTGTGTTGTGCTCTTGGAGTGGTGATAAGCCTCTCGGTTTCTTCAGAAGCAGTGTTATTGACTGCTCTGTTCTCCATATTTTGCTGCAGCAATGTTTGTGTTTTTTTTCTGTGGCAAATGCCTTCTGGAGTTTCTACTTCTGTCCATTTCTGTGTCCTTGGTGTGGGCTTTTTTTGTGGGTTCCAGCAAAAGAACATCTCATGTAACTTTGCATTGCTTCACAGTAACACAGAATGGTAGGGTTTGGAAGGGATGTCTGGAGATCATCTAGTCCAAGTCCCCTGCCAAAGCAGGTTCACCCAGAGTGGGTTACACAGGAATGTATGCAGGCGAGTTTTGAAAGTCTCCAGAGAACAAGACTCCACAACCTCTCTGGGTAGCCTGTTCCAATGCTCCATCACCATCATAGTAAAGAGCTTTCTTCTTATGTTTAGGTGGAATTTTGTGTGTTCCAGTTTGTGCCTGTTGCCCCTTGTCCTATCATTGGTTACCATTGAAAAGAGACTGGCTCCATTGTTTTGACCTTTGCCCTTTGAATATTTATGCACGTCAATAAGATGCCCTCTCAAATAAGATGCTGTCTCTATTAACTTTCAATTAATAGTAATTTTTTCTCAAAGTGGTCAAAGAAGTTCACAGTGGAATTGCTAGATTTTTTATTTGCATTGTACTGAAGTTCTCACCAATGCTATCATTACTATCTTGTTATATCATTGTATTTGTAATTCCTTTAGCAGTATAACAAAAAATAAATAATTACAGGCTATGCCTTTGCGTTTTTGAGGAAGGATGATGGAAGTAGTCATACTCTTTACCTATCTCTGTAACATCTGATTATTTCCTTCAGGAACCAATTTAAAATTAAAAATTGCCGCCTTCTGTCCTTCTGTCAAGCTAATCTATTCATGTGAGATTATCCACTGACTAAAGGTCTTTTTTTATATATATATAATTTTAAATTGGAAAATATCTAGAGATTCTAGAAATGTGAATCATTTCCTTTAAAGTATTTTTTTAAAATTTAAGATACAAAGAGCAGCTAACTTGCACACATAGCTTGAGAACTGAGAATAATACTCATCTAGCTATACATCTTCAATCCAAAATCTTTTGTTTTCTTACAGACTGATCACTATCTCGTCCATAGGTTGTGGTTCAAGGTTTCTGTTTATTTATTTGGTTATTTTCTCTGTCATATGCTAAGATATTTAATTTCTTTTCATTTTGCCATCACATGCTGACACGACTACTTGGATTTTTGAGTAATTTTTGTTGCCTCTGTGAGTCCTTTCATAGGAGACTTTGCATTTTTTTTTCTTTATTTTCCCCGGAGGATCTAGTTCTGACAGTCTTCTCCCCCTTTCTTCTTTTTTTTCTCAGAAGTACCTCCACTCCACTGTTATCTTAAATTAATAAAGATACTTCTTTATTTATTAATAAAGATGCTTCTAGATTAATTTAGTGAGCTAAATATTTCTTTTTTTGGCAGCTGGGTTTGGAGGAATTTTGGATGTTACTTTTCAGACTATTTTTCTGTCTTTTCAGGTCTCTGGATGGCAGACTCTGAAAAGAAACGCTGTTTTAAGAGGTATGCCTCATATAGGCCAAAGTATTCCTGACTAGTGTATATAGAAATGGTAAGGCCATACTTTTAAGTAGTCCCTTTGCTCATCCTCTTGGTAAGCTTGCGTGAGGAATAATTTTCAGTACTGAAACCTCTCTGAAAGGTGAAAGTGAACAGAGACATTCAGGCTTATCTGACACAGTCTTAGTAAAGAGATCTGTAAGACACTGCTTAACTTTTAAATTGGGGATATAGTACAGATGCCTTTGTAATTGTCTTCACTCACTTTTGGTGTGATGTAAGACTTACCAGACAGTGAGATGCTGACACTATGCCAATAATATGATATAAAATGTCAGTTGAAACCAAGATGAAGAAATACTAATCTTTGTGTAAGTAATTATTTTTGTGTATTAGCTGGGTGTTTGGAATCTTTTGTATGTTTGTTTGGGATTTCATGTTCCAGCACTTAAGGAGACTGCTTCTTCTCTTGCCATTGTCAGTATGTTGTTTCTGTATAATTCATTGCTTACAGTTGTTAGGAAAGCAGTCTCTTTGAAATTGAATTGGATAAGTCTTCTATTATGTCTCCCATCTATTTCAGGATTTTCAAGTGGCAGATGATAGGAAAGCAGGCTTTGTTTGTCTTTCTAAGTGAAAGATTGGTCTAGCCCAGTGTTTTTAGAGCTCTCATTGGTTGAGTTTTTTTAACAAGACCTCTTTATTATTTTTTAGGCACATTAGAAGGTTTTCTATTTCTCTAAAGCAGTACAGTGCCAATTTGTTTTGTTTTGGCTTGGGTTTTTTTGTTATTTTGTTTGTTTTAAAGAAGCATCTGTATTTGAGGAGTGTTTGGTGATTATAGAACCAAGGAATTAGTGTAACTTCTCATTCCAACAACATGGTTTTGAGGGAGAAGGATCATACTTTGTCTCTAGTTACTGTTCACTTGTTGGCTAGGTAAATCATAGAATCTTAGAATGGTTTGGGTTGGAAGGGCCCTTAAAGGTCATCTGGTTCCGACACCCCTGTCATGGGCAGGGACTCCTTCCACTAGACCAGGTTGCACAAGGCCCCATCCAAGCAGGTCTGGAACACATCCAGTGATGGGGCATCTACAACTTTCTGTGTGCAACCAGTTCCAGTGCCTCACCACCCTCATAGTGAGGATTTTCTTCTTTACATTTAATCTAAATCAGCCCTCTTCCCATTTGAACCCTTTACCCCTTGTCTTATTGATACAAGCCCTTGTAAGAAGTCCCTCCAAAGCTTTCTTGTAGGCTTCCTTCAGATGCTCTTCTCCAGGTTGAACAACCCCAACTCTCAGCCTGTCCTTGTAGGAGAGTTGTTCATCTTTGTGGTCCTCCTCTGGACACACTCCAGCAGGTCTGTGTTCTTCTTGTGTTGGGGGCTCCAGAGCTGGACACAGTACTCCAGGTGTGGTCTCACAAGAGCAAAATAGAGGGGCAGAATCACCTCCCTCAACCTGCTGGTCATGCTTCTTTAGATACAGCCAAGGATGCGATTGGCTTTCTAGGCTGCACTTGCATGTGGTTGGTTCATGTTGAGCTTTTCATCAACAAGCACCATGTGTTTCTCCTCAGAACTGCTCTCAATCCACTTGTTGCCCAGCCAGTATTTCATAGAATCATAGGACAGTTTGGGTTGGAAGGCACCTCAAAGATCATCTAGAACCACCCCTCCTGCCATAAGCAGGGACACCTGCTACTAGACAAGCTTGCTCAAGGCCCCATCCAGCCTGGCCTTGAATACCTTCAGGGATGGAGCATCCACAGCTCCCCTGGGCAAGCTGTTTCAGTGTCTCACCACCCTTAGGGTAAAGAATTTTCTTCTAATTTCCAATCTAAATCTACCCTCTTCCAGTTTGAGCCTATTACTCCTTATTCTATCACTATAGGCCTTTGTGAAAAGTCCCTCCTCAGTCTTCTTGTAAGCCCTCTTCAGATACTGGAAGGCCACAATAAGGTGTCTCCTGAGCCTTCTCTCCTCCAGGCTAAACAACCCCAACTCTCTCAGCCTGTCTTCATGGAAGAGGTGTTCCAGCCCTCTAATCATCTTTGTAGCCCTCCTCTGTACGCACTCCAACAGGTCTATGTCCTTCTGTGCTGGGGGCTCGAGAGCTGGACGCAGTACTCCAGGTGAGGTCTCACAAGGGCGGAGTAGAGGGGTGGCTCTTGTGCTCAGGATTGCCCCATCCCAGGTGCAGGACCTTGCACTTGTTCTTGTTGAAATTCGTGAGGTTGGCATGGGTCCACCTCTCAAGCCTTCCAAGGTCCCTCTGGATGGCATACCTTCCCTCTAGAGTATCAACCACACCACAGGGCTTGGTGTCATCCGCAAACTTGCTGAGCGTGCACTCAATCTCACTCTTCATGTTGCCAATAAAGATGTTAAACAGCAATGATCTCAGTACCAGTCCCTGTGGAACACCACTTGTCACTGGTCTCCACTTTGACATTCAGCAGTTGACCACAACTCTTTGAGTGTGACCATCCAGCCAATTCCTTATCCACCCAATGATCCACCTGTCAAATCTATGTCTCTCCAATATAGAGACCAGGATGTCATGTGGGACAGTGTTGAACACTTTGCCCAAGTCCAGGTATATGACATGGGTTGCTTTTTGCTTATCTACCGATGTTGTAACTCCATCATAAAAGGCCACCAGATTTGTCAGGCATGATTTACCCCTGGTGAAGCCATGTTGGTTGCCACCAGTCACCTCATCATTTTTCATGTGCCTTCAGGAGGATCTGCTCCATGGCAAGACTGACTGGCCTGTAGTTGCCTTGGCCTTCCTTTTTTCCCTTTTTGAAAATGAGAGAGATTTTTCCCCTTTTTCCAGTCAGTGGGAACTTCACCAAACTGCCATGACTTCTCAAATATGATGGCAAGTGGCTTGGCAACTTTATCTACCAGTTCCCTCAGGACCCATGGATGGATCTCATTGGGTCCCATGGACTTGTATGGAGTGAGAAACTTTTATTTTTTTATAAAATGTCAGTAGATTGAGTCTTAGAAAGTTATCTACAGTTCTTACAGGTTTTTTGAGACTGCTTGCTGTTATAGTATTAAAGCAGGTAGAAGAACTCTGTGTAGAAGAACTAATGAACTTCTGTGCCCTACAGATTTGCCTTGCTTGGCTTTGGCTTTCTAAAAACTAAATGAATATGACAACTTCTGTTGTCTGCTAACTGCCTTAGAGGTTTGATAGCAACTTAAGGTGAAGAAGAGGCTATTAGATTCCAGAAATGATGTTGCAAATAGTCAGATTCTGCTCCGTCCTCTGAAGTTGCTTGCTTTTATATAGGATGATAACTTTCTTTGAGACTTTTGCTCCTGAACTTGGCTGCAATCCTGTGAAAGAATAGAAGTTTTTAAGCATGCATTTTCTATGCAGTAACTGATTGGTCATGTTACAAAATAAAGCAAATTTAAATAGTCTCTATTATAGAGTTTTGCTTTTCACACTAATTCCTATGCAGTCTAGTGAGTTTATAAAGTCTCTGTAACCAAGGAGTCTCAATTTGGAGACACTTTTTGGTTTGATTTTTAAAACTTTATGCAGGAAGGCATCAGCCTAGGTGGTGCTTTGGAAAAGTGAATCTGTTGTCCCCCTCCTATTATTACTTCAAGCTGATTTGTGTGACTTCAGCCTCAATGTGATTCTGCCAGTTTTCATTTCAAAACAACCAATTTTAGATGTTGAGCTCTTGCTAACTTCATTGAGTTGATGTCTATGTGATTATGACTAGCTAGCAGTTGTTTAAAGTACTCAGTGAGTTGCTTGAGAGCAGTCAAAACAGTAAGAAATTCAGCTTATCTATCACATGGATAGGCGAAGATAGTGTAATGGCTTAGTAAGTTCATAAGACCATGGGATAGTTCAGGTTCGAAAACACAACAGGAGATCATATAGTTGAACTGCTCAAAGCAGAGTAAGCTATGAGGTCAGACCAGGTTGCTCAGTGCTCTATCCAGTTGTCTGAACATATCCATGCTCTTAAACTGCAGGCTCATTTGGGAATGTGTATTCAGAGATGGTTTTGGACTTCTGTTGGTTTTAAGGTTAGATCATTTGTTTTGGAAGTTTGTGAATTAACTTTTAGCTTTCTTTTCAAGGTATCACTGAGAGATGGGAAGATGAGATTTGTGGAAGATACCACCTGGAGTTCAGATTTGGAAAAATCTCATTCCCGTTTTCAAAGGGAAGGTGTTAAAGGGAAACATGGATTTGCCTAGAAAATAGAAAAATAAGTTGATTAAAGCAAGCTGGCTAATCTTGGTAGTTCTTAGTCAAACTTCATGGTTTGGACATTGAACAGTCTTGCTGTTCTGGTTTGTATGATATTACTAACATGGATTAATTGTATTTGCAGAAAGTGTCAGTAGTGTAAGCACAAGGATGTCACTTCATTCCAAATTGTTCAGAGAAATCCAGCATCTGATAAACATGCTTTTCTTATGTTACTATTTGTTAATATGGTAAAAGTAGTTCTTTGGGGGTGCTGCCTAAATAGTAAAAACAGATGCTGGTACTTCTGAAGGATAATAAGATTTTCTCAAGATAATTATCATCTTGCTTTCGTGAGAGCCCAGTAGTTAAAAAAATTCAACTAGGTTTTCAGTTGCTTGGTTGATAAACCCAAATAATATTTCAACTGAAATTTGCAAGCTGATTAGTGTGATGCAAAATCTTTATTTTTTAATAAATAGATTACTGTACTTGTTATGTTGAAATAATGAGTACCCTTTATAATAGTTAAGGTGGAGTTGGGTCCTGATGAGTCTCCCCATGAGTGTTGAGGGAGCTGGCAGAAGTAATTGCTGGGCCACTCTCTGTCATGTTTGAAAGGTCCTGGAGAACAGGTGAAGTGCCTGAGGACTGGAGGAAAGCCAGTGCCACTCCAGTCTTCAAAAAGGGCAAGAGGGAGGACCCAGGAAGCTACAGGCCAGTCAGTCTCACCTCTACCCCTGAGAAAATGATGAAACAGCTTGTCCTAGACATCATCTCAAAGCATGTGGAAGAAAAGAAGGTTATCAGAAGTAGTCAACATGGATTCACCAGGGGAAAGTCATGTCTGACTAATCTGATAGCCTTCTACAAGGGAATGACTGGATGGGTAGATGAGAGGAAGGCAGTGGACATTGTCTACCTTGACTTCAGCAAGGCTTTCGACACCGTCTCCTACAGCATGCTCATAGGCAAATGCTTAGAAAGTGTGGGTTAGATGAACGGACAGTGTGGTGGACTGAAAACTGGCTGAAAGATGGAGCTCAGGGGGTTGTGGCCAGTGGCACAGGATCTAGGTGGAGGTTCAGGGCTCAGTACTGGGTCTGGTCCTGTTCAATATATTAATCAATGACCTGGATGAAGGGATAGAAGCAAGTTTGCTTATGATACAAAACTGGGAGGAGTGGCTGACACACCAGAAGGATGTGCTGCCATTCAGTGAGATCTGAACATACTGGAGAGTTGGGCAGAGAGGAACCTTATGAATTTCAACAAGGGCTTGTAGGGTACTGCACCTGGGGAGGACTAACCCCATATATCTGTACAGGCTAGGGTCTGACCTGCTGGAAGGCAGCTCTGTGGAAAAAGACCTGGGAGTCCTGGTGGACAACAGGATGACCATGAGCCAGCAATGTGCCCTTGTGGCTGAAAATGCCAATGGCATCCTGGTATGCACCAAGAATAGTGTGGCAAGCAGGTTGAGGGAGGTTCACCTCCCTCTGGATTCTGCCCTGGTGAGGCCTCATCTGGAGTATTTGTCCAGTTCTGTGCTCCCTGATCNGTCTACCTTGACTTCAGCAAGGCTTTCGACACCGTCTCCTACAGCATGCTCATAGGCAAATGCTTAGAAAGTGTGGGTTAGATGAACGGACAGTGTGGTGGACTGAAAACTGGCTGAAAGATGGAGCTCAGGGGGTTGTGGCCAGTGGCACAGGATCTAGGTGGAGGTTCAGGGCTCAGTACTGGGTCTGGTCCTGTTCAATATATTAATCAATGACCTGGATGAAGGGATAGAAGCAAGTTTGCTTATGATACAAAACTGGGAGGAGTGGCTGACACACCAGAAGGATGTGCTGCCATTCAGTGAGATCTGAACATACTGGAGAGTTGGGCAGAGAGGAACCTTATGAATTTCAACAAGGGCTTGTAGGGTACTGCACCTGGGGAGGACTAACCCCATATATCTGTACAGGCTAGGGTCTGACCTGCTGGAAGGCAGCTCTGTGGAAAAAGACCTGGGAGTCCTGGTGGACAACAGGATGACCATGAGCCAGCAATGTGCCCTTGTGGCTGAAAATGCCAATGGCATCCTGGTATGCACCAAGAATAGTGTGGCAAGCAGGTTGAGGGAGGTTCACCTCCCTCTGGATTCTGCCCTGGTGAGGCCTCATCTGGAGTATTTGTCCAGTTCTGTGCTCCCTGATCCAAGAAGTACAGGGAACTGCTGGAGAGGGTACAGCAAAGGGCTACAAATATGATTAGGAGACTACAACATTTCTCTTATGAAGAAAGACTGAGGGACTTGGGGATTTTTAGCCTATAGAAGACTGAGAGGGGATCTTATCAATGCTTATAAATACTTAGAGGGTGGCTGTTAGGAGGGTGGGGCCAGTCTCTTTTCAGTGGTGTCCAGTGATAGGACAAGAGGTAACGGGCACATATTTGAACATAGGAAGTTCCATCTAAACATGAGGAGGAACTTCTTTGCTTTGAAGGTGGCAGAGCACTGGAACAGACTTTCTTGAAAGGTAGGGGAGTCTCCATCACTGGAGATGTTCAGTATCCACCTGGATGCCATCCTGTGCAACCTGCTCTAGGTGAACCTGCTCTGGCAGGGGGATTGGACTAGAAGATCTTCAGAGGTCCCTTCCAAGCTCTGCCATTCTGTGGTTCTGTGAGTTAAGATGACCTAGAAATAGGGCTTGGAGATTTATTTCTGATATGTCTATCAACATTAACGTCTTGGGAATTTTTTGTACTTTTTGTTCGCTTCTGATCTTCAGAACAAATTCACATTTTTTCCCCCTACCACAGTGTACTTCAGTGTATACACGGCTACTTAAAAAGAATGTTTTGGATGTCTTTGACATCCTATATTAGCCATTTACCTACATAGAGAGTTTCTTCCTAAGTACTGTGCATAGCAGCTTGGCTTCATATTTTGTAGTATGACATGTATCCTTTCAAATACATTACTAATGGTAAAAAATACTTGATGGGAAATTTGCAGTTATTTTCCTTCCTCTGAAGTGATACAGAACTGACAGGTGATGAATGTGAAATTAACTTTACATTTTTAATTTGCTGCTGTTAATAATGAATTTAATGCCTTCTATGAGGCTATAATGTTAGTCACTGGGAATCAATTCAAGTTGTCTTCAAAGTCTGAGTCTTTAAATATATTGTCCAACTGAACTGATGATCTGACACCATTTTATTGCTAGCTCCTCTTTTCCTTTCTAAACAAATTTGAACTGGTCTGGCCTTTTTTTTTTCCCCTCCCCCCCACCCCCTTCATTTTGATGTCTAATAAGGCCTTCTATTGTTACATTTTAGCTGTTTTGAAAAATGAGAGAGCCATTCCAATTTTCTTCTTTTTCCTGAGACCAGAGAGCATGTCTTAATTTTTCAAGATGCAGGCCAAAGGAGAGTCTAACACTGACAGCTTGCTAACAGACCTTAACATTTGTATTACTTATTGGAGGTTCAAGCTATGTTGAAGCTACAATTTCTGGGCTTCTCCTTATACAGAGAAGAGATAATTCTCTTGTTTTCGCAGCTGCAAGACAGCAGTGTGGGCCAGGCCTTCTGAAGAAATCTCTACTATAGGTTTTGTCTTGTTTTGAAATTGAGGTGTCTAATGTCCTTGAAAAACCTATTCCCATACTGCTGCTTCTTCCAATATTTTTTGGTTTCAATTCTTTAAATGTCTAATGAGAGGGGTTTTGTGTCATTATTGAAAGGTGTTTAAAATATTCATAAGGTTGATCTGACAAGCTTGCCCTGGATATTCTAGAAGACATATTTTTCCATTGCCAAAAAGTGTATGATTTTGTTTTCAGTCAGTGAAGTGTCTATTATCTTTGCTTTCTTACCTTTTTTTGTCACAATGAGCCTTATTACGACTTTATAGTATTTTTACCTTCTTCATTGTATGATTAATTTCTTATTCTCATGATACTTTACCACATCTGAACTGTTCTTTGTTTGCTGCAGGTTTTATTTCTAGTGTCAGTCCTTATCTCTACTGTAGTGGGGGAAAAAATGTCATGTTTTTTCTAGAACATAAATAATTTCTTAACTTCAGTTTTCACCATAATATCTTTCGCTCTTCTGCCTTATTAGTGCTTGGATTCAGTTTGTGGTGCTCTTGAACGCCTTTTTCTGAATTCCTGCCTAGACAAGTAACTAGAGAGAGTTGTATTGGTACTGCCTTTCTAAGTTTCCTTGTAGCACAATTTCTCTTCTGCCTGTCATGAATTATGTTTTCCAATGTGCTGACTTTCTACTTAACTGGTGGTTTTAAGCCGTCTGCTGAACTCTTCTTAAAGAATGATGTTGAATAGCTCTTTCCCCGTGCCATAGAAATGTGCTTACTTCATACAGTAGCTTCTTGAACTGGAGACCTCATGCACTAACTACCAAGGTTTTAATGTGTGACTGGTTTTCAGTTGCTTAGAAAGAAGTCTATAAAATACAATTTATTTCAATTCAGTTTCCTAGCATAGATTCTAACCCAACTTGTGTACTGCAAAACCAAGTTGTGCTTTCATTCTTCTGCAATGGCTAGTCACTAGCTTAATAAAGAAATCTCAAATGCCCTAAAGTAAGTTTGATTTTTATGTCATTTGCTTCTTAGCTATGAGAACTGGAAGTCTTCCTAGTCATTTTTGTATAGGACAATGCAGATTTTAATGGGTGAGTGTTGGATGTGCTTTTCCATAGGTTATAATGGAATATAAAGTACTTTTTCACTGCTGATATAGTTCAATTAACTGTGAAAGTTTGCCTTTTGGTAGTTTGGGGTTTGTTTTTTTGTTGTGGGGTTTGGTTTTTTTTTCTGCTTAGTACCACTGAATTAGACACAGGAAAAGGGTATGACAGGCAAATGCTTAAAAATGTGGTTAAACCTTCTATGACAAATCAAACCTAGTTATTTTGACTTTTCAGTTATCGAAATGCTTTTAATTCTCAAATGGCTTTCAGGATTTTCTCTCTCCAAATTTGTCTCAATTTTTCCCCATTACTAGACTGAATGTGATGACTTAGAACACTAGAGTAGTAGGGTTTCACCTTAAATCCAAGTTCCTTGGTTGATAAGGAAACTTTTTGATAGCATGCTAGACACACTATTTTCTATTATATTGAAATTTTGACTTGAAAAATAGTGTGCATTTGTCATTGTTCCAGTTCTATGAAGTCCATTAAAAGTTAGTGCTATCATTGTGTGTTTTGGTATGCACAGGTATATACCATATATGAGAGCCTAAAGCTGTATGAATGTGTCTGTAGGGTTAATTTCAGTTAATCATTTCTTCCAAAATTACTTTTATCTGATATTTACATCTGTGTTACTTTATGATGTGTCTTTTCTACAGACATCAAAGATGCTAACGAGAAAGATTAAGCTTTGGGACATCAATGCCCATATAACCTGTCGTCTGTGCAATGGATACCTGATTGATGCAACTACTGTAACAGAATGCTTACATACTTGTAAGTAGAAGTAGAATTAAGTTTAAATAAATTGTTGTTTGGGTTTTTTTAACTTGATGTGCAGCTTTAATGTTTTTTTAATTGAAATTAAAAAAACCTGTGCATCAGGCAAAACAATGTGTACTTTACTAGACACTGCTTTTTTATCGGATTATTTGCTTTTTTACCAAAGCAAATTAAGAGACCATTAAAGCTGTACTACACAAACTTGAAGCCACATACAATTAGTTGTAATACATACATTCAAGAATACAGTCTTTCTTCCTGCTAAAGGAAAGTGGAATGCCTAGTTTTGTCTTCTGTGGTACTTGACATAGCATATGCTCTCGAGCTGAAGCTCTCTAAATGTCTTTTGCTTTCCTGTTCCTCTCCAGAAAGCAGCCATAGTTTATTAATAAAGATTATATCCTATTGTACCCTAGAAACAAGCTTTTTGTTCCAAGATACTGTGATGATGTAGTTGTTGTTATGTTACTTTGTGAATTTCTAATTCACATCAAAGCCTTGGGCTTCAAGAAAACTGAAGGTGTAAATTCTTCATCATGTTTGTTGATGACATCATGGGATATAGGATTGCTAGTCTACAATGCTGTGATGGAAACCTTGCATATTAGCACAGTTCCAACTAAAGACCCAGCAAAATTACTTCTGAGGAGAAGCACCCTTATAATCCAAAGTGATAACTCCAAAATTATTCTCTGCCTTGAACCCGTTTTGATCCTCAGTTTCCTTTCCCAAGGTAGGTATCACCTGAAGAATTAACCTTCAGTCCAGAAGACCTGCTGTAGTAACATTAAAAATCCTCTCTGGCAGACATACGTGACTTTACACCTTACATTACCGGATTTTACAAAAAGTATTTTTCCTAGCCATGTCTTCAGAATCCCTGCAGTTTGCCAATGCATACTTGTCACCCAGGAGCTTTCACTTGTCAATTTTTACCTGCTCAGAGCTTAGAATATAATTTGTTTTGTTTATACGCACCTGTATTAATCTGTTAAATAGTATTTGTCATGCAACTTCAAACACCCCATGTTTTAAAATGCTTCTGTCACTGTATTTTACTCTTATTCTGGTAAGGACTCATAGTCCTAAACATTTTTGAAAGGGAATTATTTGGTGGCATTGGCTTCATATCCACAAAATGAAACTTTCTGTGGACTTAATTTTTCACCTAAAATTTCTTACAAAAAAGGAGAAATACATGCTTATGATTTGTCAGAGATTGTTTTCCATTGTTTTCCATTTAGAATATCTGTTCACCAGCTTTAATGAGTTTATTGTTCTTGTCATGCTTTTTTGTCATTTTGGTTATCCTTATGACCTTTCTGCATCTGTTTCACTTCCATAGTGTTCTTTTTGGATTGTAGAGATCCTTAACTTTTACTTAGTTTTGCCCCAAATTCTTTACTGCTGCTATTAACAAAATATCATATAAAACCAGTATTATAGCAAGTTAACATGGCTGACATAGAGCTAGAGGGTAATTTTTTTTTTTCTTAAAAAAACCCAAACAAACACCAAACCTGCAAACCCCCCCCCTCCTCCCCAACCCAGATGACATCATCTACACCATTTCTTACAGTTGCTTACGGAGGAAGCAGCCAGTAGATTATTCGATACCATCCTACTATCACACCCAGTCAGGCAGGGTTGACGCTGTTACTTGGAGTGAATGTGGTCTTTGCAGTTTATATCACTTGCTTTATATATTGTCTTATTACTGTTCTTTCTACTTCTCCTTTTTCATTGTTGTATTAAATTCTCCTTATCTCAACCCACTGGGTTTTGTATTTTTCTCCCTCTTCTTCCCATCTTGGAGGTAGGAGGGCAGTGGGTGAGTGGCCATGTGGTGCTCTGCTTCCAGCTGGGTCTAAATGACAACAGCAGGGCATAGACAAACCTCAGCAACACCTCCAAGCTACATGAACCATTGTCCTTGTCACTGTTCAGTTCCACTTGCAGAGGCTCATACCTATTGTGCAAGGGCAATGGGGAAGTTGAGGTATTTACAGAGAAGATGCCTGCTGTGCCAGATAGGAACTTGTTGCCATTGCCCCCTGTTCCTTGAGTCACTGCATTTAGCCTGGTGGAGAGTGGCTAGGGAATCCCTCATGTGTTCTCTGATATGAAAGTTCTCTGATACATTTAAGTGGACTGTAGAAGTAACCAGAAAATGCAGAGCTCAGGCTTACAACGAGTGCCCAAGTAACTGGGTAAATGGAGATCAGAGACTGGAAATCCCAGGTAGTGGAAAAACTCCAATACTGTGGTTTCAAACTCTAGAATGGTTCCTGTATTGGCTGTCTCATGCTTGTAGGTCTTCCAGTTTCAGCAGAGTTTATTAATCCCAGTTTCCCCATGAAGAAAGAACCAATCTAGAAGACTGAAGCACCTTCCATAAGCTGCCTGGTTGTGTTTATTTGGATGCTCTACTTAGACTAATAAACCTGCCAGAACCTGAGCTGACTTGTGACAAGTCCAGTTCAGGAGGAGTCCGTGTATACCCAGTCCAAACTGGAAGATGTACTGAAATGGGATGTGGTTTTAGAAGGTATCATAGAATGGTTTGTTGGAAGGTATCTTTAAAGGTTGTCTAGCCCAACACTCCTGCAATGAGCTGGGACATCTTTTAACTAGATCAGGTTGCTCAGAGCCCCATCCAACCTGACTCTGAATGTTTCCAGGGATGGGGCACCTATTGCCTCTCTGGGCAGCCTGTGCCAGTGTTTGGCCACTCCCACTGCAAAAGATTTTTTCCTTGTATCTAATCTGAATCTACCCTCCTTTATTTTAAAACCATTACCTTTTGTCCTATTACTATAGAATCACAGAATCTCAGAATTGTACAGATTGGAAAGGACCTTTAAGATCATTGAACGCTGACAAGTCCTCAACTAAACCATATCCTTAAGCACTACATCTATACATCTTTTAAATACCTTCAGGGATGGGGACTTCACCACTGCCCTGGGCAACTTTTTCCAATGCCTGATAACCCTTTCAGTAAAGAAATTTTTTTACAATCTAAACTTCCCTTGACACAACTTGTGGCCATTTCCTCTTGTCCTATCACTTACTAATTGGTTGAAAAGACTGATCCTCATCTCTCTACAACTTCCTTTCAGGTAGTCATAGAGAGCAACAAGGTCTCCCCCATGAGCCTCCTTTTCTCTAGGCTAAACAACCCCAGTTCTCTAAGCCATTCATAAGATGTGCTCTAGACCCTTCCCCAGCTTTGTTGCCCTTCTTTGGACATGCTCTAGTGCCTCAATGTCCTTCTTGTGGTGAGGGACCCAAAACTGAACAAAGTACTCGAGACGCAGCCTCACCAGTGCTGAGTACAGGGGTAAAATCACTTCCCTGGTCCTACTGGCCACACTACTGATACAGGCCAGGATACTATTTGCCTTCTTGTTCACCTGGGCATACCGTTGTCTCATGTTCAGTCACCTGTCAATAAATACCCCCAGGTCCCTCTCTGATGAGCAGCTTTCCAGACACTCCTCCCCAAGCCTGTAGTGTTGCTGGGGGGTTTTGTGGCATAGGCTCTATTAAAAAGTCTGTCTCAGCTTTTTTATAAGCCCCTTTACTGAAAGTATTGAAAGGCCTTATAAGGTCTCCCTGGAGCCTTCTCTTCTCCAGGCTGAACAATCCCGACTCTCTGAGCCTTTCTTCATAGGAAAGGTATTTCAGCCCTCTGAACATTTTTGTGGCCTTCCTCTGGACCTAATCAAGCAGGTCCACGTCTTTCTTGCACTGAGGAACACAGAGCTGGATACAATATTCCAGGTCAGGTCTCACCAGAGCAGAGTAGAGTGGGAGAATCACCTCCCTGGATCTGCTGGCTATGATTCTTTGATAAAGCCC
>VYZX01022256.1:0-11842 GCA_013401335.1 Brachypteracias leptosomus | reverse complement strand
TAATGGTACACGGGGTAAGATGTTGTATCAATTTATTTGGAGTTTGGAGCTGCACNGGTAAGATGTTGTATCAATTTATTTGGAGTTTGGAGCTGCACGTGCAGACAGACAAGGGTGTGGCGGTGTCTGCTCTGACAATGTCCGTTCTAAGGATGCTCTGATCCTAACATGGTTAATTCTCATTTCTGTATCAAATAAAATGTACTCTAACAAAATTAAGACTTAAGGTTACTATTTTTAAGCCTTTCTTCTAGGTAAAGTGTATTATAATATTGCACAACTAATACAGAAAACTGGGCTAACTGAAAGCCTGTTGTTCTCTTGGGGGTTTTTTGTTTGTTTTGTTGTTGCTGGTCTTGCTGGTTTTAGTAGGAACCTGAAAAAAAATAATCCTTCAAGAATGTCCTTATTTAGGGTAACTTGGGTGTAATAGTAAAGCAATAAAATCTGATTTTGAGACATAGATTTTCCTCTTTATTTCACCCAAGAGGAATTAATCATGTTACAATTAAAATGGATTTCTTTCACTGAACAGAAAAATTGGAACTCAAAAATATCTTTATGTTATGATATTCAACCCAAAGGTTTGTAAAACACTTTATGCCTGTTATAGTAGAGAAAATCCAGTGACTTTTGAAGGAGAAGGCAGCAATTTTAGCCAAAAGAACCTCATAACAACTTAGAAATTGAAAATGGTAATTAAACTTAAGGCCAGAATTCAATTATGTGAATTAAGACTTTAAAAATTTTTTAAAAAAACCCAAAACAAAATAACACCCTTAATTTTTGGAACAAAAGTGATTCTTGAATTATTTTTTTTTTTTTACTGTTTTGAAGACTTTTTCGTAACATGGCTTTTTTTCTACTCTGCTGTATTGTACATGGAAAATTCTTACTGTTTTCATGTGAGAAAAAAATAACCCAGGGGAAGCATAACTCCTGTGTTTTTGGAAATTAGAGTTTACCTGAAAAAAATGAAATTAAAGGAATGTAGTTAATAGGACACACATTTTATCTGTTATTATCTACTCAGACATATATATGTTTCTAAGAGAAATTTAGGAGAGTTTCTGACAGCATCAGGTTATTTTCCTGACTCGTTCACATGTAATATGGCTCTGCTCTTATCAGTAACCTGGTTATTGGAGGCTGACCAAGCTCCTACAGTGCTGTGCCTACCAGACCATGTGTCAGAAAGAAACTTTACCTAGAGGAAGAGAAAGGCTCTTTGCCTCCTACAGTGGGTGCACAGGTGGGCACTTGGGAAGGGAAGTCACCAGAAGAAAGCCCAGAAAGAAAGGCTGGAGGAAATTATCTGGCTGCCACTCATGTCTGAGTGATGGTACTTTTCAGAAAACGTACACAAAGGAGCTGTTATCACAGAATCACAGAATAGGAGGGGTTGGAAGGGACCTCAAAAGATCATCTAGTCCAACCCCTCTGCCAAAGCAGGATCACCTAGGGTAGGTTACACAGGAACACATCCAGGTGGGTTTTGAAAGTCTCCAGAGAAGGAGGCTCCACAACCTCTCTGGGCAGCCTGTTCCAGTGCTCTGCCACTCTCATGGTAAAGAAGTTTTTCCTCATGTTGAGGTGGAATTTGCTGTGTTCCAGTTTGTGCCCATTGACCCTCATCTTATCACTGAGCACCACTGGAAAAAGTCTGGCCCCTTCTTCCTGACACCCGTCCTTCAAATATTCATAACCATTGAGAAGATACCCTCTCAGCCTTCTCTTCTCCAGGCTAAACAGCCCCAGGGCTCTCAGCATTTCCTCATAAGGGAGCTGTTCCGGTCCCTTAATCATCCTCATAGCCCTCCATGGGATTCTCTCCAGTATTTCCCTGTCTCTCTTGAACTGGGGAGCCCAGAACTGGACAAAGTACTCAGTAACCCTGGCCAAAATGTCACCAGGGAGTTTTCTGGAGTTGTTGGGTAAAACCTGACTCAGTAAAACTCTGTGGGATTATGGGAGGTGAAAATTTCACCTGTTATGATGTGACTTTGGTTTCCTTCCTGAGGCTGAACGTTCACAGCGGCTTCAATCGTTCTTTCCTTGCTGCAGTTACATGTGGGGAGGGAGGTGACAATGTCTTCTCCCTGGTGTAAAGTGATAGGACACTTGGGAATGGTTCAAAGCTGCTCCAGAGGAGGTTCAGCTGGATGCTAGGAGGCATTTCTGTACCAAGAGGGTGGTCAAACACTGGAACAGGCTTCTGAGAGAGGTGGTTGATGCCCCAAATCATCAGTGTTCAAGAGGCATTTGGTCAATGCCCTTAATGTGCTCTAACTTGGGCAGCCCTGAACTGGCCAGGCAGTTGGACTAGATGATTATCGTAGGTCTCTTCCAACTGAACTATTCTCTTCTAGTCTGGTCCATTCTATTCTATTCTATTCTAATTTTTTCCCCAAATCTGTAAGGAATGAGAAATTCTATTTGCCTGGAATTCAACAATTTGTTAATAAACTGAGAGACACATTTCCCTTTGCCTGTCATAAAACAATGTTTCTGCAATTATCTTTTGTGAAGAAGTTGTGTTAAGTATTTTTCCTCCAAGCCAGATATTTTTTGAACTATTTGCATTCAGGAAGGTGTAAAGTTTGAGAGATGCACATAAATAAAATTGACTGTGAGAGCAGAAGGTCACAGAGTCATGAAAATATTGAAAGAGTATCTGTGATTTGCAGACAATTGCACACAAACACATGAGCTTTGAGTAGCCAGAGACAGACCATATTCATCTTGGGGCTGGATTTCTGTGCCAGTGCACAAGGATTACATTATGATTATTTCTCACAGTGGCATCAGTTTGGAATCTTAACCTTCAATAGGATGCAGGATTAGAAATACCAAACATGCTGTTTAGTTAGTCTAATATAACTAAAATAAAAAGTGAATCTGTAACAAAGGTTAATAAGCTGGCTCCTGACTCGAAAGAAATTCCTGAAAAGGTCATCAGTGGTTTTCAGATCTCTATGGATGGCACAGGAAAGGAAGGACAAAACCTGGAAAATGTGGTGAGAGACTTAATTCTCCTGAAAAGACAATGAGATTTGCATCATTCCAACACAAACTTCATTCTGTTGTTACTGTTGGGTTGTTCAGGAAGGCTCCAGAGAAGAAAAAATGCGTTGATGGACACTTTCCATTGAAATCTAGCATGAGCTTTTTAA
Source organism: Brachypteracias leptosomus (assembly GCA_013401335.1). Lineage (NCBI taxonomy): Eukaryota > Metazoa > Chordata > Aves > Coraciiformes > Brachypteraciidae > Brachypteracias > Brachypteracias leptosomus. The sequence continues at coordinate 8,669 of VYZX01022256.1, read as the reverse complement.
GTGCTCTCTGATTGTGCCCCATAAGCCAACGAATACTCTGAAGGAGCGCAAAATGAGCAGTGATAGGAAAAGGCAGCAGCTTAGGAGGAAAAGTTTCTCTGCTAATTAAGAAAACAAAGTAATTTGGTACATCTATTTTGGAAAGTGAAGCTTCTGAACTGCTATAATATCTCTTTCTGTGAAGCCCTTAAAACCATCATTTTTCCAGCTACTTCTGGAACACTTCTAATGAACATGAAAATAATTTCTCAGGCATAGTCTCAAAAAATGAGAAGACATTTTAAAATTGGATTGCATGGTCTGGAGATGAACCTTTTCCTTGGTGGGAATGGAGCTGCTTTTCTATCCAGAGCTGTTTAAGAGTTTTCTTTTACCTGGCAACATGCCTTGGATCGTTTGCATAAGGCTTTGCTCTCAGTGTCTGAATAGGACGCAATAGACAGTGTGCCAGGACATTATCATTGTGTTCTGTATTTGTTCTCTCAACTGCTTACTTTGCATTGTAACATGCTGTTATTTTTTCATACAATTCCCAGCCCCAAGGCAGACGCTGGCACAGGTAGATCCTTCCCACAAGTATCACTGGGCAAAGGTCTCTAAGAACAAACCCAAATATTTATTCACCACTTTCTCTGAATCTGTGTTTGTATACTTTTTTTTTTTTGCAAAATGTTCCCTTATGCTGCTGGTTACACTAGACAAAAAGGTTCCCTTTGAAATTCACTTAATATCTTTCTCTCAAAGGTGTAATTAGATAAAATGTTATCATGAGCGGTCTGCACCAATCCCAGGATATGATGGATTTTAAGTAGGGAGCTATTGTAGAAGTCTTACTTTGGCAGCTTCCCTGAGTTCCCTGCACACTCTATCCCCAGCACCTAGCAGTCTATAGACAGAAATTAATATTTCTTGAGAAAGTAAAAGGCATTAGCAAATTACAGGAACTTTAGCCAAGAATTCATGACCAGTTATGTTTTTGCTTTTTCACCTGAGTACTGGAAGGTGTGTGGAGGCCTTGTTAACAAATGTGACTCTGTTTCAAAGGGATTACTCAGAATAAAAAAGTTTCAGCAGCAGAATACTTCCAAGGAGAATATACCTACCTGGTTCAAGGGGTGAAATGTCAGAAACAGACACAGCAAATTATGACAAGTTGAGTCTCATGAGATAAAACGAATGATTAGTTTAGTAAAGTTCCTCCATTAGGCTGCCTATTTAAGAAGGACACACATTTTCAAGTAGAAAATAAACTGCCAAGCCACAACAATTTAAAAGATGCAAATAACTGTGCCAGGCATGTATGTCACCTTATGCCAAATTAGCTTTATGAGTAATAAATAGGGCAGGGGCAGATTAACAGGACAGACAGAGAAAGCAGCTCCAGATATTTTTTTTGACATGGTAAAAAAAAAAAAGATCAAATTGGAGGACACATATTGCATATGGTAGCAGGTAGAGAGTATATCATAATACAAACAGACATGCACTGCAAAAAAGAAATTTAGTCACAGATAGTGAAGTCAGGGTTTTTTTTTTCATTTTTGGATGATGCTACTTTGCAGCATTTTGACCTTGGAAAGGGATAAAAAAAGAAAAAAAAAAAAAAGAAATTGGAGTAGAGTTGAAGGGAAAAGTTGATTCTGATGTTCTGACAAGGGGACTTTGCAAAGCCCCTTAGCAGTTACCCAAGCATCTTTCTGATGACAGCAGTGGTGGATGTTACCTGACTGTGAGTCATCTGTGGTGAACAGAAGTTTGGATGAGGGTTAATCATCAATCATAATCATCAATAATGTGCTGTGAAGGAGAAAGCTTTGGACGAAAATTGCCCATGAGAGAGAAAACTAAAACAAACAGGAACTAGAACAAAACTAGAACAACAGGAAACATGCAGGACAAGCCATATGAAGTTATTTTCTACCCTCAGGTCTGTGTTTTTATAAAACCAGAAATGCTTTTGCTTATTTGCAAGGAATGTGTGGAGAAGCAAAGTCTTTGCTTGGCTGCAAGTTGGGAAAATTGCCTGTGAAGGTAGCTCTTAGTACTTTAGCCACTACTGGCCAGGTGGGTAAAGGGGAGTCTGGTGGCAAAGGCTACAGCAGTAGGCAAAAGGGTCTTTGTCCTCTTGTTAAATCTAGTTAAACAAGTTGTTTCAGTCTTCACCACTACCTTACATCTCTCAGTGACTCAGTCTCTTAGAGGAGAAAAATATTACTATCCAAGAGCAGGGGAGTCACTGAGCTTTACTGCAGTACTCTCAGCCTGTGCTGTAGGAAGCAGAAACATTTTGGGCTGTGGTTGTGTTACTACATTGGGGGGAGGTTTGACTCAGGGTCTCAGCTTGACCCCAGTCCTTACACTTTGCTTTAGCAGTAGTCTAGCATAGGCAGCTGGCTTCAGGCCTGAGGTTTATCTCAAGTTTGAGCTGCACAAAGCAGGTGAAGGCATGGCCCAAGGGCAGGTTTTCTTTTCAAATGCCCCTCTTAGAATAGTTTAGAGGAAGGAGCTTTCATCAAGTTAAGTTTGTTAAGTCTTAGAGAGCATAGAGAGGTCTTTGAAGTGAAAGAAGTTCAACTGACTGGGCAAACAAGTGTTATTGACACATTGCTGATTGTTGAGGGTTTATAAAAAAACAGAAATAGTTGTGGTCCTGCTTTGGAAGGGAAGAGGTTGCAGGAAAAACAAGGTTGCACAGTGACACGACATTTTCATAGTCATTTAATGAAGAGCATGACTACCATGATGTTGCTACCCTACTGCTAACAGGGGATCATAAACACTTTATTTTTTACCTTTTAATGGCTTGGGAATACCTCTACAAATGAGAAAGGGGAACAAGACCTTGAATAGCAAGTGTATTTTTTTACTAGGAGGTTATGAAAAATTCCCATGGCCAGAGCTCTTGAAAATTATCCTGTTACTGAAAGCTAATGACAGTCCTTTGGTCCTGTGCTGAACGTTGTCATGTAAGCCACGGGTTCAAGGCTGCCTATCTGCAAGTGCAGTGTGGTGATTTCTCAGAAGTAATAGTGCTGATGCAGCCTGTTCTTGAAAACACAAAGATGTGCTGGGGGGTCGTGCTGTGCATATGTAGCGCTCGTATGCAGATTCTGTGTTGTGTTTCCACGATCCAAAGGGGAGAAGATTTCATATGCTTCATTTAAAACCTTCCTGATGTCTAGCTCAGCATCTGCACTGAACTCTTGACTTGATGAACTGGGTCTAATGGCCTATGATTTAATTTTACTGCATATTAAATATTGACAACCTAGAAGCGTTACTCTCTGCTGACACTTTGATAAATGTTTATGGCTTGTTGTGTAGAATGTGAGATTAGCTGTCTTCTTAACATTACTTTGAAAGCAGAAAATAAACTCTTGCAAAGAAGATTATGGTGAACAGCATATCATTGGGAATGTTGCCACATTGTGCTAATTAGATGTGGAAATTGCGATGGTTTCTGTGATACATATAATTAATTTGTATGCCTTTCAAAGCTTTTGTGGAACAGATATCCTGCTGAGATCAAGCCATTATCACAAAATACAGAACAAAATAGCTTGCTCTATTTTTCATTTCACAGTATTGAAAGGTAATCAGGCACCTTTGTGCAGCATCAGAAAAAAAAAAATCTCAGATGCATTTTACTGGATTAAATAGCAAATCCAACCCTTGTCATGAACACGTAGACTCATAATAAATGAGCATTCCGTTAATTGCATTGGTATTATGTAGGTGGTTATAGCAATGTCAAACACAGCCAAAGGTTCAAGGATCAACTTCCCATAGGAGAAATGATGGCAAGGAAATGAAACAACCCTGGAGTAAAGCACATTGTCTTGAGAGCTGTTGTCCAACCTGCAGAAAGGGAACAAAGATAATTTTACCTGGGTTTTTCACATGTTCCTCTGGGTTTTGGAAAAGGTGTGTGATTGCTGCTTTGAAGACAACTTCTGATGACGTTACAGAAAGAGAGGAATACCCATGCTTTTTCCAAAGGCAGCTTCCTTGATCTGACACGAGTTGTTACATGTGTGACCAGATCTTGTGCTTCAGTGTCCAGTATAATGAAGAAGTCATGCTGGGATAATAATTTTCTGAGATTTCAGTCAAGCAGCAGTTGCTGTGTGTCCAAAAGGTAGCCATGCAAACCTTCAGTCTGTCAGCAGGTGACAAACACGTACCTGTAGCTCACTGGGTTGTGGACACAGCCCAGATTTTAACAAGTTACTTCAAATTTCTCAGAGACGATTCTTTTCTAGTTCCTCTAGCCCTGTCTAATTTATCACATGCATGATTGCAAACAATTGAAATTGGTAACAGAACTTGGTTGATTAATGACCACACTGCCAAACAACAATGGTTAGCTCCATCACACCTGCCATTTACTCCAGATACTGCAATGGATGGTGATCTTATGGAGGTAGCTGTGGTATGAGGGTGGTAGAACACTTGAACAGTTGCTCAGAGAGGTGGTAGAGGACTCATCCCTGGAGACATTCAAGGCCACGCTTGATGGGGCTCTGAGCAACCTGTCCTAGTTAGAGACGTCCCTGCTGACTGCAGGGGGGTTGGACTAGATGACCTTGGAAGGTCCCTTCCAACCCAAACCATTCTATGATTCTATGATTCTATGATCCAGTCTTCTTCATTCAGCCTCCAGGTAGCTCTCACTGCAGCAACCGGAGGCACAGGCTCTTGCAGCAGGACGGTGTACATTGGAAAGTGCATTAGAAACAGCACACTTTTGGAAGGAGATTGCCTTTTCCCCAGGCTTGATAACACAAATACATGCTAATCTTAATCACCACAAGCTGTCCTAGGTCCCTGAGGGACAGTTCTGTAGGTGTGGGTTTGCCCCTCAGTAGTGACAAGCTTGAACTTTACATATTCTCTGCAGTCCCCAGGGCCTTGCTGAAAAATACTGTCTGCAGGTGGAGACAATTTCAGTTGATGGTTGGAAGGTCCTGGTGGCTAAGAGATTCCTTGTTTGAGGGCTGTGCATTTTTAAGTCTGCAGGCAGTGGGGTTGTGTGCGAGACTTCTTTTTCTCAACTAGAGGTCATGTAGGACTAGGGTTGTTAAAACTTTATACGTTTGTTTCATTTGAGGTGTTCCATCAGTGGCCACCATCATCAGTTATGTTTCTATTTATAAGTAATGTCTGCCAGTGCTTTGTTCCCACCTGCTGGCTTGAACACTCTGGAGGTGTCTCAGCAGCAGGGCTAGGCTGGCGGCCCTAAAAGAGAGCAGGACAAAGAAGGTTTATGTGCTGTATGGCTGGGTTTGATTGAAAGGAATGAGATCTTTTTGCACCTGACTCTGAAATCCCAGAGGGGATTCCCCTTGCATGGCACACTGCTAGAGATGCAACAGAGACAAAAATATGGTCAGGTCCTCAAGTGTTTTCTGACAGCAGTAGTCTGAGTGTGTTGTGAGGAGAGTGGTCTTAATCTCATTTAACCTTTACCAAAACTGCTGGTTTGAAGAAATGGCCATTTCTACTTCTTACAACTAAGGCTGGTGTTTGGGGCTTCTCGTAATTTGTACACCAACTACTCCAGCAAGGGTCCACATCAGGAAGGAGTAGTTGCCTTCATAGGACCCGTGAGGAGCCAACATGCAGCAGATAGTGCAAGGGCAGGAGCTGGGAGAGCTGTTTTACCTCCAGCTTCAGCCTTAGCTTGAGCTGCTGAATCTTACCTCTGCCAGGCCTTCATTTTCCCCATCTAAAAACCTTGGAGAGTCATGAGTGCTTGAGGACTTTTGGATTTATAGAGAAAAGTGCTATGGAAGAGGTGTTTATTTCAGTGCTGGTGACATTAAATACCTCAAAATATGATTGTGGAAAAACCCTAGATCCAAAAGCTGTATTTCTAAGAATTACATTTTTAATGCTGTGCAGGTAGAGAGAGTGGGAAGGCCAAGGATAGCGGGAAACAAGTGAGGAATAGCAGCAGTTTGGGCTTGCAATAACTAGCCAACATTAGTGTTATTTGGTGCACATCGTTTGGTGTATGGTGTGAATGCTGAACCGCTCCTGCTTGTCTGTCCATGCATAATGAGCAGGAGGAGTGGAACATACTAAATGTAATTCACTTATGAAATATTGATGTAGAGACAAAATAGAGCATTTAATCCATTGAAATTTCTCCATTTGCTGCTTTGTTAATGAGGGCACAAAACAACAAAGCTAAGATAGCTGTAAGAGGTAAAGCTTGTGGAAAAAAATTATCTTTCAAAAGATTCACTGCTGATAGTCAGAAAAAAACATACAAGGTTACAGGTCCAGTTAGCTTGGCCTTTGCCTTTCTTATTTGACAGAAAAAAAGTATGTTTCTTTTATTTATTTATTTGTCTTTACAGCCATTTGGTGTAATAAAAAAATATTACTTCTTGCTCCTCAATGGCATTTTTCAACAACAAAAATGTATACGGCCAAAACTTTTGGATCAGCTCCACATGAATCTATCATTTTTCTATTATTGGACTTTTGAATTTAGAGTGTAATTTCTGATCTCTCACTCCAGAGTTGTCAGCTGTAAATAGCTTTTGCTGAACTGATTTCCTGACATGAGAGGTTATGAAGGAAAAACTTCTAACTGGTGCTCTAAGCAACAAAATACACAGTTTACTGACACGTCATCATCTTATTTAGGTTTTGAGAACAGTAACCTTTTCTTGAGCTGACAGTTTCACTGTATTTCTGATTTGTGCTCATTTAAAAACATTTGGAGAGAAAAAGAAGAGAGGCATACGTGCACTAAGGAACAAGTCTGATGAGATGGCACAGGAGATTGCTTCTTGGAACTACTGTTTTTATAGCATGACAAGTATCTTGGACATATGATGACAGGCACAAATGAACATGTTGTAATGCCTGAACTGAGCAAAGTAAACAACCTAGTTGATGTCAGTGACAATGATTGATGAATTTGCTCGAGACTTTCACAGAGTCGTTGCAACTCTGTCATCCTTGTCTCATAAAAGGGCCTTCAATCAATAAAAGAATAGAAGTACAATGCACTAGAATCCAAAGCACAAGCAGCTAACAGAAACTTATACTCTTTCTATATGGCCAGAAAATTAACTGTGCAGATAAATTGCTCTTCTTGTTCCCTCCTGTCAACGTGTTTGTGACACACCCTGGGCTGATCAGTTTGCAGCTACATTCAGAACCCAAGCTAAGCAGCTGTCCATATAAAACTTTCAGGTCATTTTAGCCAAATTTCCCTGAAAAGTCAGAGCTGTGCTAAATTCAAAATTATTTTCAATTCTATTGTCTTATAAAAGATACAAAGATTTTTCCTTCACTTCCCCCTTTTCCTCCTTTTCTTCCTCCCTACTCTTTCTCTTTCCTTTTCAGAGAAGTAAGATCAGGAGATTTTCTTCCAAGAGGTCACATTAAAGAAGCATATAGTTCACAAAAAAACCCCAAACCTAAAACCCAAAGGACCTACAAGAATGAATAATGGATGGTGGAACTTTCTCCCTTAGAAGAGATGAAAATATGGGAAGCACTCCATTTGTGCTGCATTACAGGCATGGATCAATGCCAGGCATGGTAAAAAGCCAGCAGTGACTCCATTAGTGTGCTAATTTTGCCTCAGAGCTCCCTGTATGGACAGCAGATTTTGTGTGTGTGTTGCAAAAGCCAAGATGTGCTCCGTGCTTTTGCGTGTGTGTGTGCGTATGATGAAAGGGAAGTGTTGAAGTACCTGTTAACTCTGTTCTCTCTTCATGGATTGTGGATGTCCTTTGAATTCTTGACACCTGAAGCTGAAGTCCAGAAAACCTGAAGTAAGTTTTAGAGGGATGTAGGGTTATGCTTTGAAGAGAGCCAGGCCTGGGGGATGCGGAGGCCAGCTGCAGATCAAAGCAGACGGAATGTATTGATGTGCTAACGGCGCCACAGTTAAGATAAACGCTTTGGAGGGGAGTATGTGAAGTGTGTAAGAACAGGATGTGTTTTGTAGCCAGTGGTAGCACTTTCAAGGACTCGTACTTGAAGCCTGCAACCAATCATGTACTGACTGCCGCACGAAGGGAAGAGTATTACTGTATAAATATCGGGGTGATCCGTGAATAAAGGGTCGACTTATGCACATCATATTGGTGTTTGCGTCGTCCGGGCCTCACAACCCCACAGAGGGATGTTGCAGAATCCCTCCATGACCTAGCCCTCCTGCCTCTCCAACCTGCACAGCCATCACTTAAACCATGTTACAAACCAGGCAATGTCTGTAGTTCATTTAGTAGCACAGAATTAAACAAAAAAGGCTGTGAAAAGCTCCAGAAAAGGATCACATAGAAAAAAAGAGGAAGTTTTCCAGTAATCTGTGGAGCACTGGTTGGAAGGCATGAGAAAGAACACAGCCACCTTGGCATTGGCTGGTTTCACCATGCTGAGAAGATGCTACTCCTTTTAAGGAAGGTTAAGTGGAGGGGAAACATGCCAAAAAGTCACTTGCCTGTCTATGTCTTGCCCACTCAGACAGAAGCACTGTCTAGAACTCTTGGAGATGAGGAAATAAGGAACCAAATAAATGTATTCTAGAATACTAGAATTATTTTTTTGTCCTTGGCCTTGCGATACTTTGCATTTGACAGCATGGGGCAACAAAGTCCTATGTAAAAAGGGATTTCTTTTTTGTTTTCCTTTTAATTTGT
>VYZX01022255.1:15036-27113 GCA_013401335.1 Brachypteracias leptosomus | reverse complement strand
CCGCAACTAGGGTCTGAGTAGAAATACCAAAGCTTAGGTACAGCTCAAATAAAATAAAACTTGATTCCTTTATGCACTGAGCTGCAGAAATTCCTGGTGATAGCATGAGATGTGTAGGGGGTCTTCTTTGTAGTTGGACCATGTGTGATGTAGAAAGTCTTTTTGAAACTCATGATTTCACAAAGCTTCACATTCAATTACTAAAGTAAGTTTCTACTGCTTCTTTCCTGCATAAACCACAGGTGTGAAGATTTTAAAAGATCACTTTCTCCTTTGTGCCACTTTTCCTACATGTATGGTTTTAACAGCATTTCTAGAAAATACAAGCATGAAAATATAAAAGCTTGCCAACATTTGCAAGGGTTGTTTTCTTCAGTGTGGTAATAATCTATTTTTGACATATACAAAAATTTTCTCATCTGTATATTACCTTTTATTTTTTCACCTAACACTAATTAAAAATTCAGTGATACATGAAGTTTTGTCTTTAACTACTAGCACAGAAGAGGAAATATTAACTACAGATTCTGCATGGGCAGGAGAATAATTCCTCTTGGTGCAAGTAATTAGTAAAAGATCAGGATGACGCTATATCATTAGGAACCCAGGATGTTATTGCTTGAAAGGTGACACTAATTCAGGAGATTTTTCAGTTTCATTTACAGCCATAGTAATTTATTCCTAATGTCATACTAGATTAAAATGCTTCTTTTCTTGCTGCTTTAACTGGCATCTTTAACATACCAGAGACCTCAATCTTCCTTTTATGAATTTCTTCCCTTTTAAACAGAAGTAACCTCTATGAAGAAATGTGCAAGTCAGAGGAATGGCATCAGCACTTTTGATCATAAATTTCATCCATCCCCATGTGTTGAGTTTTACATCATTCCTCCACTTTCTGATCTGATGCATCTCTTGCCTGCTCAAATTTCTTGGCTTTTGATTTTAATTTCTTTACCTATATTCTTAAATAAAACCAGAACCAGATACTTTCCTTGTGTATTTAGAACCCGTGGCATATGCAGTCTGCATCTACACAGTACTTTGCCCTCAGTTGCTTGTACCAGCTGATGCCCCTGTGGTTTAATTTCCTCAGTAGGGGCTGGAAAGGAGTGCCGCCTTTTCCCCATTCCCTGCTTTAGAGCGTGTGAAATAACATGGTACTTTTGAGGATGCTGTTTTAACATGACACAGAAGTTTTGCATTGTGTGAACTGTGGTTAACTGAGAGTGCTGCTGGGGCAGGGTTGGAGGAAAAGAAAAAGCAAAGTCTGTGCAGCCTTGTCTACACTGTTGGAACATTTTCTGGAATCTGTTACTCAAAGATTAATGCATGGGATTGGCTCAAAAAGTGCAAACTGGTGTGGACCAAAACCATGCTATGGAGTGCTCTATCAGCAGAGTACTGTGTCCAGTGCTTCATCTTGTTCCCATCTACTATTTATAGTACAGAAGTAGCTATGGACTAGGACAGTTAGAATTCCTTCTGTTTATACACTGTACCTCATGGTTAACTTCATCTGAGCCAGTGTAAATTTGGTGCTATAGTATTTGTATGGGTCTGGCATACTCAAATGTATGGAGTGGGGGTAAATAAAACAAAAAATACAAGATCACTAGTTTCAGACATCTTTTTATAAACTGTCCTGCTGTCTTTAATTTCTAATAATTAACTCCTCTCTGGTAACAAATGTGTGAGATTCACTGTGTGCAGTGATTGCTTTTATCTAAAAATCACATTGTTTAAGTTATTTGTGGAAAAAAAATATATACTTTACACTTCCCCTGAACATCACAGAATGGTTTAAGCTGGAGAGTATCTCTGGAGATCATCTAGTTCAATCCCCACCCCTGCCTAAGCAAGTGTAGCTAGAGGAAGTTGCTTGGGCCTGTCAGATGGTGAGTATCTTCAAGGATGAAGACACATACAATCTCTCTGGAAAATATCTGCCAGTAATTGACCATGCTCACAATAAAAAAGCTTTTTCTTGTGTTTAAATGGCATTTGTGGTACTTCAGTTTTTGCCCGTTGCCTCTTGTCATGTCATTGCTAACATCTAAGAAGAGACTGGCTCTGGCTTTGTTACACTTTCCCTTCAGGTATTTATGAATTTTGCTGAGATCCATCTAAGCCTTCTCTTCTTCAGGCCAAACAGTCCCAGGTCTGCTTCTCATCTTGTGACAGGTGCTTCAGCCCTTTCATCATCATAGTGGTCATTTGCTATATTCACTCCAGTAGTTCCATTTCTCTCTTGTACTGGGGAGTCCAAAACTGGACATAGTACTCAAGGTGTAGCCTAACTAGAGATGAGTAGAGTGGAAGGATCAGCTCCCTTGACATGCTGACAGTACTTTTCCTAATGCTTCTCAGGAGGTTGTTGGCCCACTTTTCCATGAGGGCACATTGGTGACCAATGGTTGATGTGTTGTCCAACAGGACCCAATGTCCTCCTCTGCAGAGCTGCCTTCCAGCCAGATAGCCCACAGACTGTACTGGTGCCTGGGGTTATTCCTCCCCAAGGGCATGACTTGACTTCAGCCTTTGTTGAACTTCATGAGATTCCTGTTGGCCAGTTTCTTCAGTCTGTCTTCTGAATGGCAGAGTAGCCATCTAGTACATCAACTGCTCATCATTTTGTAGTCCCTGCAAACTTGCTGCAGGTGTTCTCTGTCTCATTGCCCAAATCAGATGTAGATGTTAAACAACATTGGCCCAGTACTAACCCCTGGGATATAACACTATGAAATGAAAGATGCTGCTGGTCATGGTGTGTCAGATGTTTAAGCTATGAGGAGCACTGCTTACTGCATGCCTGCTTTATAATAATTCACTTCGTTATAACTCCTGGTAATTTTTAGGGTTGTTTTAATCATGTCTGAATCGAATCACAGATATGCATCCCTCTAATTGCTAATCCAATTATCTTTTAATTTTTTTCTAAGCAAAACATTTAGCAGTTTTTTCAACAGCTGTTATTTCCCACAATGGAACATGTGGCCTGAGTCAGGGCCACATTGAAGCTATATGAGGTGGATGTGATGTTAAACAGAATTAAGATAGTATGTTTATTAATGGAGAAAAATACACCAATGCAAAAACTATTGGCAGGAGACATTTTCAGGGGCGTAGACAGGAGTGACTTGAGGTATGAGTTGCAGAAGTTTGCCCCAGGCTCTTCAGGATGTTGAATATACTGCAAATGAGGTCTAAGAAACTTCAGTTATATCCTGCCTGTCACTGTCAGTCTGTCAGCATGATTTATGGCAAATATAGACCCCACAGTTCTCAATGACAAGTATAAATCCATCTGTCTACAGACACTTAGATCAATTTGTCTGGAGGACTTAGTAGGACTTGTTTCTGTCTTTTATGAAAACCTTGATTACAAAGTGCCCGTACAGTGGTGGAAGATACAGATGGAGTGATGAGTGATGCTGCTGAGCGCCCTTGTTCCATCTCCAGAAAAAAGCCACTATGATTTAATTGGGAAACACTGTTCTTTCCATGGAGGGCAGAAGGATAACTCATTTCTGGATCCCAGCTGGTCAGAGACAGGAAATACAGTAATTACAAATTTTAAAGAGGAATCCTGTCAAAGGACTTTTTAAAATAAGATGCATATTGCTGTTGGGGTTGCAATAATTTGTTGTTGGGGTTTTTTTGTTGGTTTGTTTTGGTTTTTTTTCTTTTGCATTTTAGTGTATAATTGGGCATGGATGAGGTTGTCTTTGGAAAGGTTTATTCGGTGGTACCAAGACCTTGACAAAAGTACACGTAACTACTGCAAGGCACATACCTCCTTCAGAAGTCTGCAGAAGCCCCAGGAGCATTTCCAAGATAGCAGATCTTCATGTGTGCCCCAAATATAACCTAACTCTATTGGGACAATACCTAAATGTGTACTCTCCTCCATCTCCAGTCCTCAGAAAGGATTCTGAAAACATAAGCCAGGAAGATGTTATGTCACAATCCAAACAGAAGCGAGTCTGAAACAAAGCAGTTGTACATCAAATGTGTATTTATTATTTCTCCAGCTGCAGATCAGACATTACAGATGGAAAAGTCTTACTAGATCATGTTATCAATCTCCTTGCCAAGCCTGGATTGTTCCCTACTGTTACAGTCTGTAATGCTTTGCCCAGGCAAATGATACCTTCCCACAGTCATTCTCTCACACCGTCAGGGCCACTTTCCCATATTTTGCTCTCCTTTCTGGCTTAGCTGCCATCAGACTAGGCAGACATATTCCGTCAAATACTTCTTCAGTAGAAAAAGCAGCTAGTTTAGCTATAACAAGGATGAACGTCCTTGTTAATGTGACAGTAATGAACTTGCTCATACTTTCCTGAATCACAGAATCACAGTCACAGAATGTTAGGGATTGGAAGGAACATCTATAGCATTAGAAATCTGTTTGGAGGTTGAACAAACTCTTGACTTTGATTTAGTTTGTGGATCGTGTCCTAGTTTGAGTTAGAACCAAACCAATTCTGTTCAATAATTTTACTTTTCATCTGAGTCTGTGCTAACTAACTGCGCTTTCTGAAGTTAACAGCATGTTTTTGCAGACAGTGTCTGCTTCTAGCAGTGATAACACTTGATGTTTAGAGTTACTGCCAAGGACTGGTGTGTGCAGACCAAGGTCACTGCTAGGTCTTGAGTACCACATCGGGGGGTACAGAAAGGCTGAACCTGTGGGGAGGAACAGCCACGACAGGTGACCCCAAACTGACCAACGAGGTATTCCAGCCCATATATGTCATATTCAGTATGAAGCTGAGGGACCACAAGACTCTCAGCTCTGCCCTTCCTTTTGGCCTTCTTTCTCAGACTTGCCATCCTTCCCAGAACTTCTTGTGCCTTCTTCATCCTTCTCATCAATGGCTGGCATCCAAGGAGGACTCTGTCCATTCTGCCTTTGATCCCTATTCATGTGTTCCTGAATCCAGTTCCTGAACCCAGTTCCTGTCAGGTGCTGAGTCCAAACTGGGACTTTTCCAGTGCCTGTTCCACAGCCTCAGTGTGGACAGTGACGTAACTGTGATCAGGGGGAGGTTGGGTTTAATACTGGTTTTGTATATATTTGTATATATTTCCAGTTGACAGACTGTGTCTGCTTCATTTATCCACACAGACCATGTGTGCAGTCACCACGAATATATCAATGGATAGTTTTGTGCTTTTGTAACTGTGTACTCATTTGTAAATGTCAAAATTCTATATAGCATATTCAGATGAGCTTAGGACAGCAACAACTCTGAAGTGCTAAGTGAAAAAAACCTCCTCTAAATTTTGTATAAGCAACCAGAGTCAGATGTTGCCTATATGCCTATGGGTTAGAAATGCTAAAGGACCCAACCAAGCTGCTAATAATGGACTGTTCTTCTAAAGTATAGTTCAATGGTAGATTCTGTTTTAATCATTAAAATGCACTATGCTGACAATGATGACAGTTTCAGCAGTAAGATCCTCAACCAAGTGCTAAACAGCTATTCTGGATCTTCTGTTTTCTCCATGTCCAAAATTCCAGATGAATAAGAATTATGATAGGGCTTATTTAGTGACATTTATGACTCACCTTCTAGTATTGCTGACACACTGCCATCTAATCAGATTGTGAGGTTATGATCTAACTCTTTGTGGTTTTTATGTGAATGCTATTAAAATTCATTTTTTCAGTGGAAAATTGCCACATAAGGAGTTACAAATGATGAAGATACAAACCAGACTTTTCGTATGCCTTCTATTCCTGGATACTCTTTTATTCATTCATGGGTGATGAGATACTATCAGAAGCTGACCTTGCTCCACTTTCCCCCATGGTCACCACACCCACTTCTGGAAAACCATAACATGGGAAGGAAATCACTGTATGGACCAGGTACACCTGAACATGAGCATGATGGCATGACATACACAAGCCCAACGCTTTAGAAGTACTCTCAGATCACAGAAGAACATCATGGTTAGGTTAACTAACTTCCTCCCTAGTACATGGCTGACATTCCTCTATGTTTACTTCTACCGACTAAATATGGTAAACTTTAACTTCTGTAATTTAGTTATTTAGGTTTCCTGCTATGATAACATTATTGCTTTTTTATTCTCTTTGTCACTTTCAACAATCTACAGGAAAGTAAAAGACTTTTCTTGGGCAATGACTATAGCTGCAAGCAACAGACAAGCTTTCAGGTACACGAGCCCTTCATTAGGGCTGAAGAGGAAGCATTCATTAACTGGCCCACACAGTACCAGAGGGATAGGTCACTTCATAAGATTAAGTTAGGAGATGTAGAAAGTATGGCTGGGACAAAGATTTTACCAGCTGTTTAATTACAGACAGTAGGTGGATATTATCTGGAGAAGATATCCTGGCCCTGCAGATACTGGTGAGAGTTTTGTCATTAATTTTAGTGGAGGGAGGATTACATCATAGTCCTTTTTCGTTCTTTCTGTACTGTCTCTCTAATCTTAAATTATATTATCTGAAGAGGATGAGCTATGACTCTAAATCAGAATAAAACATTTATGTCAAAATTCTATAGCTCTCTTCTTCCTCAGGCCAACACCTAACTCAGCAACATCCCCTCAGCACACCTTCATCTTTTATTCTTTATTTGTTTGCTCTTCTCTGTCTTGAATCAGCCAAGGGGTAACACACCACTGAGGGAGAGCTCAGCAAGCTCACCCCAACAGAAACTCTATTCCACAAGAACCCTCTTCAAACTGATCAACTCCTTGTTGCCTTTCCAAAACTAGTCAGTTCCTGGTTGATATAGCTCTAGCCTCTCCCACCACTCCAACCATGATCGCCTGGGGGAAGGCAGGGCCTCACACAAGCGGGCCAGGTTCTGCCTCTGGGGCCTTGGGGAACCCCTTGGGGAACAAAACATGTTGCTGGGTTGTGACTCATCCATAGTCAATTCCAATTTGGAACCCACAGCCCAGGCCCCAGAACTTAAAACACATCATTCCGGTGAGCTGATATATCACATAGTTTTGCTCTCAGCACTTGCTAACTGCAACAAAGGGAGGTGTGGGTGGGAGGTCTTGCGGCGATTGAGAGACGGGAACTCTGCTTGATGCAAACAACGTGTCCATTTATTGTGCGCAACCAACTCCTTTATATACTCTTACATTGACTGCGTGTTTTAAACAGATTGGTTCTTTTGTACATACACTGCTCACGCTGCTGCATCTGACTGGTCAGTGATATACTGTCACGATTGCAAGCTTATCTTATCTTGAGGATACATTCCTTGAGACTTTTTTGGGCAGAGGCGCCAGGAACGTGCTTATCTCAGATTTACAACATTTGTCAGGCTGTCAGGTTCCTGTTATCAGATCTTTACTTAGCCTCTTCAATTTCCCATGGTTTATGACCCACAAGCTCAAGCAGCTCCCTGCCCCCGCTAATTAGCCGGGCAGTGCCAGGAGCTTTGCTCCTCAGGCCTCGTCCCACAAGGTCTTGAAGGATGGGTGGTTTAGATCAGTATCATTCTCCTCTTGGACTTAGAAGCTGAGGTAGTTGTCTAAGTTTGCCATCTGCTCCACAGTAAATAAATAGATTACAGCTCTCAGTCCTTACAGGATCTAGGAAAAAGGAAGATCTGCAGATCCATTCACTTGTATGTAACTAATAGCTATAGTTAGAAAGACTATGGACAGAAAATACAGGTGCTAAGGTAGCAGAGTTGAGCAGCATGAGGCTGTTTAGGCAATCACACAAGGCCACACAGAGCTTCCTGTGGAGACCTGCCGTGTTAAACATTGATGTCTACTACAGCTTTCAACACAATAGACATTTGTCCAACTATTTTTTACATTTTTCTCTTACAGTAGACCTTCTTTCTGCTGTTAAAATTAAGCAATGCTTTGATTTGTAAAACATCATACATACACCTGAACTGGGAACCTGGGAAAGTTTTCTGGTTCCAGACATGAGGGCACATTTGTGACACTGTTACTGAAGCTGGGACAAAATCTGAATATATACCATCATCTAACAAGTCCAGGTTTTCCAGTAGAAGGAAACCTAAGTAAAAGTGCACAAGAACAGTGATGTGCTATACCAGGTAAGCCAGTGTGGACTAGCAGGGGACCAAGACTTTGAGAAGACCACAGATCCCATCCACATAGTTAAAATCCATCTCTACCCATAAAAGCAGGAAAGAAAGGGACTCAGGGGTGAAATGCAGCTGAGGAGATTAGGTGCCCAGAGCCTGATCTAAGGATGGATGAATCCTACAACTCTGCACCAGAAGAGATTAAGACATTATGTTCTCTTGACTACAGAGGTACTTTCAGGCACACCATAACTTATTCAGCCAGACACATAGCAAAAAGAACAAATAGCTCAGATCATTTAGTACAATTTTCATATTCAGAGATAGTTCCAACTTACTGAAGGAAAACTCTGAGTTAAGATTTTGCCCTAGGGTTTTTTTGCCAGGATAGATTTTTAATACTGCATCAAAAGAGAAGGCGGCAGAAACCATGGCCCTGATCCCACCTCTCATGGCAGCTTATATTGTGTGATACATGTCCCTATTGCTAAAGTCATATCTGCTCCCCCAAGCTTTACTTGGGAATGATTTCTGTTCCCTCTAATTCAACTTATTCTCAATATTGTTAGATTTTTCATATCATTATACTTTTTGTTAGTAATTAGGTTAGGCTAAATGCACAAGTTAGTCTCAGCTGAAAATGCACCATACACGGTGCTAGCTGAAATGGCAGTTCTGAGTATTTGCAGACCAGCATGAATGTTTTCATGCAAGCATTATCCAACGCTTTCTGACTGTTTCCACAAGCCAGTGGGAGTGCAGCTGCTGGTGTGATCTCACTATGTGTACTCTGCCTGAAGACACAGACAGCCTGGACCATGAGAAAGCTTTTGGCATACTAACCTTTGGTAATAAGGCTTTCTGCTGTGTGTAAATCTGTGCAAGAGTGAAGCTGTCCCTAATAAGTTTAATCTCCTTTTCAGTAACAAAAACATTTGAGTTATCCAAGGGATATCTCACGTTTCTAAATTAGGAATTTGTTTTGTCTCACTTAGCCTGAGTGAGTGTTCTTCACCCAAAAAAGGAAGAGACACTGTAATGAACGTAAGCCTGATGCGCAGGGTGCACAGTATTTGGCTATCTTCATTAAAGTCTTTTAAGGTAATCAGTGTCAGAATTAATCTTTTGTATTTAGACTTCATTGCCAAAATATTAGGCAGTCTCAATTTTTTGAAGGAGTGTTTATAATTTGGAATTGTATGAAGAAATTTAGACAACAAATCCTATACGCATAATTAACCATAATAAAAAAGTGTTGTTTCTGTTGTTTCTAGTAAAGAGTATTATCTTCAGTGTAATAATAAATCCTTATGGACTCAAAATAATTCTTAGAGGTCACTGATACAACTACTTTATACACATATTACATTCAGAAAAACTATGACCATGTCTGTTTCATGCATAGTCCTGTTTTGTTAGAGAGAACTATAAAAGATACTGTTTGCCTTCTTATTTAAAGGAAATGCTGAACTGTTGAAAAGATACGTGGTTTTCATATTGAGTAAGAAAGAATATGTCACATGCAAAGAGTAGGGAAAAAAAATCATTCTCTGTTGCTCTATATGTTTTTAATTGATAGCTGTGCCATAAGGAATACTAGTTTCTACTGTGTTGCAATTTACTCTTTCACTTTGATAGAACTTTTCTATGTAAGGATTTCCTTTCCATCTCTAGGGATTCCTGGGAAGTTAATAAACTTGTTCTCTGATTTTACATGCTACAAAAATAATTTCAAAGCAATGATTTGTAGTTAATAGTTTCACACTTGAAATCAGTGCTACACTTTATAAAACACCTAACTGAACTGCACTAAGGGGTTTCTGAAACTATTTTTATATCATCAAAAAATCATATCAGGACTGAAAAGTATCTAGCTAAATAGTTCTCTGCTCAAAACTCAGGGGTCATCAAGTCATTATGAGTTACATATTTGTTCTGGTGTGGGTTGGGGTTTTTTTTCAAATTATTAGCATAAAATTTACATGGATTTTAGTGTCTGAAATTCAATTATGCAGTTCCAGTAAACACACAGAAATCTGTCAGTGTCCTAAAAGATGCTTAGTGTTTCAAACTTTTCCTTCATTACTTCTTATTTAGTATGTTTACCTAAATCAATCATTAAGATTTCCTCAGATAGATTTCTCATCACAGGAGCTCAGAGACAGGAGAACATGTCTCAACTATTTTAAGCATAAAAGCGTATGATTAAAAATACTCAGTTTACTTCTCCAGGCAGGCCTAAACCAGTGTAATTCCTCTGTTATGAATTCAAATATTTCATTATACAGATAGAAAGAACATGGGAGAAAGACTTAGGCATCAGGACTCATAAGTCATGCATTCACAGTTCGCTTACTTCTCCATTTATGACTTCTGGGTTAAGTTATATACCACATCTGCACACATCTTTGCCAGAAGCACATGCTTCTGTTGTGTAATGTGATGGGTACCTTCAGCTGCTGTTCAAATACCATCCAGGTCTTTTGAAAATCTCTCATTATATACCTTCATCTCATATATCTTCATCATCAACTTTCAGCTTCTTGAGCAGTCAAATCTGGCAGTTTTCAGCAGTTTGTGGTTTACAGTGTGTGTTTACTGGCTTAAAGATATGGCATTAATATGTTATAATAGGTAATAATAGTGTAATTTAATGCTTTGCTATATTTGTTTTTCTGCCTGTTTTGGGTTATATCGTTCACTAAGTTAAAACAATTGCTTACTGAGAAACGTTACTCCGCTTTTATATCTATTATTTGCATCTAATTTCATTTTCCATGTTTGTTGCCATGTGTTATTTCATACCAATAAAATTATTCCCTGCTTAAGAATTTGATTTTTACTCTTAAAGTGTTTATCTTCTTTTTTTTTTTACCTCTTGGGTTTTTATTTTCTTTTCAAATTAAGCAATGAAAAAACTTACTTTATTTCCATAAACCATATGAGCTTCAGGCCCAATAGCTGGAGAGCAATATCTTTGCTCTTGTCATATGGATAGTGAGAAGTTACAGTATTGATAAATGAAATATAAAAGTATGAAACTTAAGCTAAAGTAGCTGGCACTTCAATAGAGGAAAAATAAAGGGAACAGCACAAGTGAAAATTATGTCTAAGCACAAAAAAATAGAAAGTAGAAACAAAATGAAATTGTTAACAAGTACTAAAAAATGATCCAATCAGACAGAGTGAGTATCAGAAAAGGCAAGGCAAAAAAACTAAATGAAGGTAACACCCTGAGAGTACCAGGACGTAATTTTTGAGTTCCTAAGCAGCAAAAAGAGCAATGGAAGTGCTGGCCTACTATCACTATGAAAGGGAAAACTGCCAGTCAAGCTGATGCTTTTTGTAATCCTTTGCAATAGTGCTCCCTGGTTAGGTCAGACTAACTCCTGTGAAAATTAACTCTAGTCACAAAGAGTAGAGGTTTTTCTCTAGAGTAGAATAAAAAATATTTTGGGAATTGAATGTCTTTAAATTGGACTGGATGGATTTCATCCTCAGAGACAAAAGAAACTAACATAACCTCAGAAGATAAAGATATTATCTTAAAGAATTTTTTGAGAAGGGTGAAGTACTGGAACGTTGTAGAAAATCTTTCTAAAAAAACCCAGAAAGCAGAAAATACAAATTTGCAGTCCTATTGATTAGACAGAATTCAGTATGACCCTGGAAAAGGACTTCAATCCTGAAAAAGTTCTGGAGGAATCAATCTTTTACAACATAGTAAACAACAAAGAAATCCATAACTGAGAGAATGGTCAATTACAACTCAGGTTAAAAAAATGTGATTTTCTTCTAGGTAACAGACTTTCTGAATACAAGGAGAGGGGCACATTAAACATAGCGCTGCCCCTAACTGCTTACAAAGAAATCTGTAACTGAGAGAATGGTCAATTACAACTCAGGTTAAAAAAATGTGATTTTCTTCTAGGTAACAGACTTTCTGAATACAAGGAGAGGGGCACATTAAACATAGCGCTGCCCCTAACTGCTTGTAAGCTCTCTGAATGT
>VYZX01022254.1:87939-134523 GCA_013401335.1 Brachypteracias leptosomus | reverse complement strand
CTTAACACTGTATATCAAAACCTGAGGCACAAAAAGGGATTGATTTAGAAATTAACTCAGGAGAATGCTGAACATTTAACTGTATTTTTGAAAAGGGACATTACTTGGACAATATCTTTTGATACCTTCCACAGCTGCAGTAAATTTACTCCCATTTTATTTTGTCTGACCTGCTTGAATAACCAGTCAGCTGAAGCCACCTTGTATAACATTTATTATAGGGAATTGGAGGTTTGTCTTCACTCTGAAGGTTACTTCAAGCTAATTTTACAAGCAAATCTTTTTCTATGGTAATTGTTCCCACAGAAATCTCAGTGTACAAGCACCATTAAAAAAAATTCTCTCTGACTTGCAATTCTAACCAGTTTCCTCTTCCCTTTAGACCCTTCAGCAACCCTTCTGACTATAGCAGATGCTGAAGAAAACACATTTGTGAGCACACACATAAAGGAGAATGATCTCATCACCAAGAACGTGTGGCTTGGCCTGGCTCAGAGCTCAAAGGGTAAGAAGCAGCAGCCAAAAGTGTTTTGTGTGGTCAATAAAAATGCAGAAATCCTCAAATCAGAAGAGTTTTGTAGTGTTGGAAGCCTCCAGGAACTTCTGCCTGAGCTTGGAATCCCTCATTTAGCATTATAAAGCCCTTTAAACTTTGTTGGAGCTTAAGTCTTCTCCCGTTGTACACTTTAAAATAATCAGGAGTCACTGAAATTCATTTTTCCCAATGCTAATGGTGAAGCTGGAAGTGCTAAAGGTCTGGGGGGTATTTAAAAGTGATGTTTTCATTGCTTTTAATATAGGGGATAGAGAGTCACCCCTGTTTGAAGAAATCAGAAGATTGTGGATGATGTTTTGTAGCATTACAGCAGGTTTTGGTGATCTAAACAGCCTTTTTTTCCTCCCAACAGGTCAGTCCCTGAACTGGCTTGATGGCTCATCAGTTAATTATGTCAACTGGGAAAACAGAACTGCAGAAGGCAATGAGAAATGCAGTGTTATCCTCTCCACAACTGGCATGTGGTCCCGAGTTGACTGCAGTCGGAGTCAGAGCAGGGTGGTTTGTAAAGCTCCTCTAGGTATGGAAACATTTCTGTTATCACAGGCTTCATTTTGTAGTGCCTGCATTCAGGATTTTCTGGTTCAGATGGGGAAAGTCTGTGTTGAAATAATGAAAGTTCACAAAAGAACCTGTCAAATACCTCGGCCTAAGCAAGAGGCTTTTTTTGCCATAAAACAGCACAAGTTCTCTAGGGATTTACTTCTCCTGGCTCCCACTATCCTCTTAAAGGGTAAGAGAAAGAACTGAAATTTCCACTCAAGAGCAAGCACAGAGTATTTGCTGTTGCTTCTTACCACAGGGTCCCTCTCATGGGTGACTCTCTGTAAGTGGCAACTGAAAAACTTCTTTAAGGGATACTTGAGTGCTGCAGGTTGTGTTTTGAGTCTTGAGGAGCCTTCTGGAGATGGAGCCCTGCAGCTCCAGACTCAGGCCTCATGTTATCTCCTCATACTCTGCTCTGTATAGAACAAAAAGCAGTTACCTGAGCATTAAGCAAGCTCCTGAGAAGCAGTGGAATCTGATTCCCTATCAGAATATCTCATATATTTTTCACTGAAGCAGGAATGCAGGAATAGATTTAACTTCCTGCTGCCAAGCAAGACCTAAGTTAAGATTTTTTCATGCCAAGGGAAGCACAATTCCCTTCCACCTCAAGGGATTCCAGGATCTCATTGGGTTTCTGAACTACCCAAACCTTGAAACGAGAGCAGCATTTACTGGTGGGCCTTTTTGACCCCTGGAGATCCCTTCCAACCTGAATATTATTAGAAATTAACAACAGAATGGTCAAAAATAAGCTGTTTCATATGAGAACCTGACTTCCCATGTGTTGAAGTCTGATGACACTGCCTTAAGATCCATGTAGAGCTACCTAAGCATCAACCCCAGGACGAAACATTCTTAAAACTCTTCCTAACTCCTTGTTTGTTCTGTCACAGGTTCCAGCCACACTGGGGTGGCTGTAGCATTTGCCCTGCTCATTATCTTGGTGTTGATGGTTGGGTTGATGTGGTACCTCTACAAAAAGAAGCGTCTTCACTGGAGTGCCTTCTCCTCAGTGCGCTACCAAAGAGGGATGAACGACGAGGAGACTGATGATATGTTCTCAAAAGACAACTATTGAGGAACCCTTCTGGGCAACTGACCACAAATTTCACTGTGTGAAGCCATAAGGAATGAACTACTTGATGTTTTCTTGGCTTTTTTTTTTTTTTTTTGGAAAAGTGAAAAAAAGGAGGTTGTTAATGGGGGCTAAATTTGGTTCTTTTCTACAAGTGCAATTTTTCTTCGAGTCCGTGGTAGTTATGGACATTTGGCCTCAGCCATTGAAGGTGCAAAGTTTGTAGAGTTCTGTGATATTTTATAAATTTACCATAGTTTCTTCACTGGAAAGAGTTTTTAATGGAATAATTAGTGCCAGCAATGTCACCTTCATGAATGCACTTCAGATTGCTACAGGAATTCTGTAAGTTTGTAAATAATCCATCAATAACTTTGTTATGCTATTAGGGTTTTGCTGCTAGCATTGGGTTACCCTGCAGAAGCAACTTTTGCAATAAGCAGCTATAAATTTTGATATAGCAGAGGAGAAGGGAGTTACCAGACAAGTATTTAGTCCCATCCAACTAGAATTTAAATTTTCTTGGTATAATGGAGGAAAGATCATATTGTGATTTATTTATTTTCCTTCCCAAAGACCCCAAACCCCCCATGTTTTAGGGGTGAGAGAAGAATCTTCCTTAGGATATAGAATGTACATTTTTAATTAAGAGTTATAGGGAATAACTTGCACTATAGCCATGCCATCTAGGTGTGAAATAAACACAGAATATTTGAAGCCTAAGACTGGGGCAAGCTGGCAGATCACTATTGGCCTGACAAAAATACCCATTAAGGGCTAATTGCAAACACAAGCAGAACCCAAGGTACAATGATAGCCTTGGCCCCATAAAAGCAAAGGCACAAATCTTGTTTTATCCTGTGATATAACTGCTTTTTAAATGGTTTTTTGTCTTTTATCAGCTCCCTTCTTGAAGTTTTGAAAGCACAAATAGGAATATTTCCCATGAAAATCAGTATCTGGACCTAAGCATTAATTGGGTAAGATTAAAACACCTGCATTTGGAGTAGTATTTAGAGGAAGACTTACCAAGTCCTATCTTAGGTCTACTCTGAAATTAAGATTGAGAGATTTTCTTGTAGCTAAAACAGAAAAGTCCTGTTGAAATTTGTGATCTCTTGTGCTGTGACACCCAAGGATGAGTGGAGCAGGGACAGAGTCCCTTGATCTGTAGAGATCCTCCCAACATTCACTTCCCCTCTTATTTACACAAGAATTAAACCTACCTTGATAGGTGAAATATGTCAGCTGGCCAAGGAACAAGAGGTACCTAAGGAGAGAGTGAGAAAGAACGTGTGGTAAATAAACTTCTGTACATAAACACCCAAAAATACTTGAGTATTTTGCATAGAACTTGATTTTTTGTATGTGATGTGTCACTGTGGCCTTTTCTATGCCTGCCAAAGAAAGCTCTAAAGGGAAGAGAGAATTTTATCTATTAATTGATCAAGCCATTAATGTTTTGACAAGGTCTTGAGACTATTTTGAATGCACAAAGAACAGGCACAGAGGTTTATGAAGGAGGATAAAAGACCAAAATCCATTCCCCATGTAGTGCTGGTGTGATGTGGTAAATAAATAGGAAGTGATGGTAAATAAGAATTGGTGGTAAATAAGAATTGATGGTAAATAAGAATAAGAATTGATGCTAAATAAGAATTTACCATGTCAGACATGCTGAGGAAAGTACTACTGATTTCTCTGCAGCAATGGTGTGAGGTCATGATGTTCACCTGCCTTTCCCCCCCTCCTCCTGCAGTTTACTTATGTTGACAGCACTTTTCTTTGCTCCTGTTTGCACTATTTTGATAAGCAAGTGTTTATAATTTGTATGGAGAAATAGAGAATTTATTGTAGCTATATAGCCTGGTAGAACAACAGCCTGAAGGGGCACAGTGAAGGAACTCCTGTGCTCCTTTCCTGCTAAAAAAATAAGCATTTTTTGTTATTTATTCAGTACTTTGGGCACAATTGTGAACATCTTTCTTGAGGTAACTTGTAGACAAAGTAGTTCTGATGCTGGTTACTATGTAATGAAAATAACCCTCATCCCCTTCCTTCACCTTCCCCTGGTATGAGAAGTGTTTGAAGCTTAACTAAGCCTGGTTCTTGTCATCTTCTGGGTTAGCTCATATGCCTAAGTGCTTTGCCAATGACTTCTAACTTAAGGGACTAAAAATAAATGTTGGTTATTGTCCTTTTCTAACAACAGTAATAAGCTGGGAAGATTTCTTGACAGATTCTTGTGTTTTGAGATTTATTAGTTTTATAGATGTTTATACTTTGAGCATTTTTAGGTGTGAATCTGCAATGGACAAGTGGAAATTAATAGGAAAATCCTAATTCTTCAACACACGTGAATATATACTTTTTATAAAGAGAAAAGAAATGTATATTTTATTCCTACAAATGATGTAAATAATTTTTAAGTCCCCATTTCTCGTGTTTGTTTCATCTTATCCAAGTTGTCTGATCACTGGTAAATCTTAAGCACAACTGCCTGGGTGCAGGTGATTAACCCATTTTATTGGAAAGATTCTTTAGCAGTATTGTCATTGAGAGAATAAAGTTAAATAACACACTGAACTGCTTACACTGGTTTTCTTTGTGTGGAAGCAGTTATCAGAGCTAAGGCAGAGCTCATTAATCACTGGGGAAGAAACCAGCACATGCACAGGGGCTGTGAGCACAATTAAAGCTGATAAATAAGTACTTTAGAGGTAATAAAAAGCTTTGATGTATTTTAAAAGAATGCCAGTAACTTTCTTTTTGCAGCTGAAAACACTTTTATCAAGGAGGGTGGTTTTACCCAGCTTTAATCAAGCTGCTTCTGGGCTTACATAGAAGGGACCCTTCTTCTCTACCTTTTTTTTTTTGCTCAAGGTGTGGTTTATTTTAACCTCATGGCCCAAATTAACTCCAAAGCACTTTAAAAGGCTCCCACCAAAACTCCTCATAACATGGGCAAAGTTAAGTTACCTCCAGCCATTCTTTTGCAATCAAAGCATGAGATGTATTCATTTATAAGTGTCATCTGAATTCCAGAGCTCCAAGATCTGCAGCCACTGGTCAGGGGACAGTGGAATTTTTAGCTACAGTGATGTCTTGCTGGGACAAGATGAAGAACAAGGTCATTGCTTCAAGAGCATTAATTGAAAAACTGAAGATGATGAGCAGGAAAGGAGAAGCACAGAAATGAAGGTGCCAGAGCAATGGAGGTGGGAAGACATCCTGAAATCCCTTCATCTCAGATGTCTACTGGACTGGTAGCTCCAGACAGAGCCTGCAGAGCTTCAGGTAAAGGCACAAAGGGGTTTGTACAATTGCAACTTGACTTTGGGACTATCTCACTGGCTTCCCTCTCGTTAGGGCATGAGCTCCTCCCATTGCTACTGGAGCAATGTGGGGTTTGGGTCCTTTTCCTGAATTTTGCCTGGTCTCTGAAGACTCCATGTCTTGAAAAGGTTCATTCACATTTTAATACAAACTGTATCAATAACTTAATTGACACAGAAATCAACCACAAGTGCTGATGCATGAGCACTTGTCCTTCTTATCAGTTGGGCCTGGTGCATTTATTGTCTTTCTTATCATTTTTCCCTTTAGACCAAATGCACCATCTGCTCCTTGCTTTGGGCATATGTTCCACATCTAAACATTCCTGAGAGGAAGGAACTTACATGGCCTGGCAGTGGTTTGGTTTTTTGGTGTGGCTGCAGATAGAGACCAAATATGACAGATAAAAGTTCTTTACCATGAGGGTGGTGGATCAGTGGAAGAGGTTGCCCAGAGAGGTGGTGGAGGTCCCATCCCTGGAGACATTCAAGGTGAGGCTTGATGGGGCTCTGAGCAACCTGCCCTAGGTAGAGCTGTCCCTGCTTCTTGTAGGGGGGCTGGACTAGATGACCTTGGGAGGTCCCTTCCAACCTAAACCATTCTATGGTTCTATGACAATTTATGGGGTTAAAAGAATTACAATTTGGACCCTTAGTGCATCCACTGTGGAGCACGGTGGGATGTGTAACACCCAGGTTCATAGAACTTACTCAGATTCCTTGTCAAGAAGTACATAAAGTTCTTCCTGACCAAATTAAACAGCCTTTGCACAGCTTTAATATTGCTCATGCTGCTTGCTTTAGAAAATTAAGTTTAGCAAAACCAGGAGATGAGCTACTGGAGGGAAAAAACCAATTGTTGCTCTAATGGACCTTTCTCACTTAGCCCTGAAGAGTCCCAAGATGAGAGTTGACAAAGCATGAGAAAAGGTAATTTTCTGCTGGTAGCAAATTAACTTGCAAATAGTGGGTTGTATAAAAGCCATTATAAAATGCTGTTATCTTGGTTTCATTCCTTTATGATGTTTTCTCATGGAAAACTCCTGTGCACCCTAAAATACCTGCCAGTAACTAAGATTTTTAGTGTGTTTGAGGGGTAGGGGGAGGATACAGTTGAGTTTATTCTTGTGAATACACAGTAATGCAACACAGATTAAGTCCTTCTGGATTCCTATTTGACAATGAGAAGGGACTGTTAATTACAAAGAGAACTTTGCTCCTTTTTCAGCTTAAATAGAACAATTTACTCCAAGGTGGCTTTTAAGAAAGGAGAATTTCAGGGATACAAAATAATTATTGCAGAATGTGCTCCCTTCATTGTGTTGGCAGGTTTTTTGTTAGAACAAAGATGTTTTTCTGTATCTCAGGGCTCAAGAGTACTGCTCCTGCTTTCTCTAAGACTTCTTATCAATACCTGACAGGGGCCTACAGGAAGGCAGGGGAGGATCTGTTCTCAAGGGTTTGTAGGGACAGGATGAGGGGTGATGGTTTTAAGCTAGAAAAGGGCAGATTTTAGGTTGGCCGTTCGGAAAAAGTTCTTAAATAGGAGGGTGGTTGATCAGTGGAAGAGGTTGGCCAGGGAGGTGGTGGAGGCCCCATCCCTGGAGCCATTCAAGGTGAGGCTTGATGGGGCTCTGAGCAGCCTGCCCTAGGTAGAGCTGTCCCTGCTTCTTGTAGGGGAGCTGGACTAGATGACCTTCCAACCAAATACATGATTCAAATCTATGATTCTATGATAATTACACAAAAATGTCTAATTGTATAAACTAATAAGCCTTGTACATATGTTCTAATTAAGCTCACAAAGTACTTGGGTTGAGATGCTTTCCAAACATGCAGGATTGAATGTCATCCCTATTAGCAACCAAACTGCTTTCTGCTTCACTGAAATGTCTTTATTTCCACAGAGATGAGCTGCATATTTAAAGAGCATTTTGTGTCATGTAGGAGTGTGAATTGTACAGCTCATTGCTCTCTACAGCTACCTCAAAGGAGGTTGTGGTGAGGCTGGGGTTGGGCTCTTCTCCCAAGTAACTAATGACAGGAAAGGAGGTGATGGTCTCAAGCTGTGCCAGGGGAGGTTTAGATTGGACATTAGGAAGCTCTTTGCTGCAAGAGTGGTCAGGGACTGGCCCAGGCTGCCCAGGGAGGTGGGGGAGTCCCCATCCCTGGAGGGGTTCAACAAACAAGTAGATGTGGAGCTTTGGGACATGGTCGAGAGGGCAGGGAGAGGTTGGACAAAGGTTGGACTTGATGATCCTGGAGGTCTTTTCCAGCTTAAATGATTCTGAGGGCAACAACCCACACTTCTCTCCTCCAGTTCTAGGGGATTCCCTCCACACCTCCCCTCCTTCTTCAACCAGGCTTCTCCCACCATACAGATTCAGCTCCTTTACCCCCCAAACCAGTCTTACCTTGCAGGACCAGCTCTGCTTCTGAGAACTCCATCCCAGGCTTTCCTCTGCATTGCCATGCTCAGAGAGAATGACCCATTACCAGCCATCCCAGGGGAGCTGGGAGGAGAAGGCTCCTGGTTTAAATACTGCTGAGCTCATGGACACACCCTGATGAGCCACAACCATGGGCAGCTGAGTTGCCCTCACCCAGCCTGAGGAGGAAGAAGCAACACAGGTAAGTTGCTCTGATTAATTAATTAACCTTGTGTGTTTTGTTAGTGGGCTTGCTGAGGAGCAGCACCTGAGGGTGTAGGAGGCCAGAGCCATGTCCTGGGTGCAGCATGAGCAGGAGATGGTGCTGGGCTACCTGTCAGCTGGGCTCTGCAGCTTTGAGGAGGATGAAGGGACTGGAACATCTCTTGTATGAGGAAAGACTGAGGTCCCTGGGGCTGTTTAGCCTGGAGAAGAGAAGGCTGAGAGGGGATCTGCTCAATGCTTGGGTGTCAGGAAGATGTGAGCTTCACTCACCAGGCAAGTAGAGATGATTCTTGGCACGTGTTCCCAGCAGTCACCTCTGTGTGGTGTGGGGCCAGAGTCTTATCAAATTAGGAACCTCTGGTATCAAATGTGGCCAAGAGCTTAACAAATTTGCAGCTCACAGCTTTAGGAGCTTGTATTTTAGAGCTGGGCTGGACTTTGTGTGAGGGCTTGGCTTAAATGCCCAAGGGGGTGATAGAATTTTGAAGTCAGTGATAGAAGGTGCAGCCTATAGGGAAAGGGAAGGTGTAAAGAAACAGTTGAAGTTGATGAACTGGTTTAATAACTAACTAGCTACATGTGCCCCTCATAAGACTTATGAGGGTCTGTGATTTTTTTTTGTGTAGAAACCATCTTATATTTATTTACTGTGTAGGTGCTGCTGATGAATTGTACCCTGGTCAGACCCTAACTCTAACAACCTTTGCACAATTTGCTTCTGAGAGGAGGGGCTGTTGTCTCCTCATGCCAGTGATGCCTTTTCACTTGCAACTTCTAATTTAGAGCTCCAAGACACACCTCCACATGAGCACACCATGCCCAGGAGTGAACACTGCCTGTGCAATCCAATAATTTATTAAACTTTCATCTTGTAAAGCCAGTTACAAATTAAAAAACAAAAAACAACAAAAAAGGACAGCAGGAGGAATTCTGTAATAGAAATAAGCAAAATTACAACAAATAGTCTTGGGAGTTACATTTGCAAGTGGGTTCAAGCTGCCTGCAGCAACCCAAGGGCCAGCACAGAGCTAGGACAGGGATCATCAAGGCTGTTCTGATATGTAGGGCAATCTAGTCAGTGGAGGGACTGATAAGGACATGTTGCTTCTCAGGTTGCCTCTGCAGTCCTGTTCTCTCTCCCTTGTGACCTGGCCATCTTCTTACTCCTCGTGACCCAAAGGGGGTGCTTGTAGGATCCTTCAGTAAAGCTATTTAAGGCAAAACTCCAGTTGGATACACAGTAGAGGTTCTCCTCTTAGGCTGGTTGTGGCAAGTGGACAGTGTTTGTACATGCTGTAGTGTTGTGGGAATGAGAGAAATGCAATTATGGGCAGTGGGTTTTCTACTGGCAACCTCAAAACCAGTGTTCTGGGACACAGTGGTTGTGATATGGCCCAAGCTGATGCTGAGCTGGGAGAGAACCTGTTGCACACTGACTCCTGTTTTTCTTTTCCATGAAATTTCTACCAGGTCTGAGCTGCTGCTGCTTCAGAAATGGAGATACCCAAGTTCAAGGTGGACCCAGGCCCCCATCACATGCAGCTCCTCAGGTTCATCAAGGGCCTTTGCATTCTGGGATCCCAAGAACTAGACAAGGGTCATAAACAAATGACCCACCAACAGGGTCCTTAATTGCTAATACAACCAATTTATGATGTGATTGCTCCTGACTATTGTTTTAACTAATAAAATCAAGTTTCTGGAGCCATGAGACTGAAGAGGACTGTCATCTTCCACAGCCAAGAACTAAAAATCCTGCTTCTTCACTCAAGTAGCTATAAAACCCTCCAAGAAGCAGTTCTTTTGGCAAAACAGCATCGTTTTCAAGTTTTCCTGATGAATAGGGACCTAGAGGGAGACTGGGAGGGGATCTGGGGATTCAGTTCCCATTAGAATTTGGTGGATCAAGGGTTTGGCATCTGGTTGTAGTCGTACAGAGGAAGTGAAGTTCTGGCCTACAACACCAGGCACTGGTTCACTCCTTAGGAAAAACTCATTTAAAACTAAAGTTCAGGGGTCCCAGTCATCCTAAAATCCCACGTAGAGAAAGAAGGAACTTAACACAGGTTGCTTACCATAAAAACCCCTGCTCTCCATCTAGAACCTCGTGAAGAGCAGCTCAGCTCTTCAACTGAGTCTCACCTCCTGGGCTGTGCAGCAATTTTTAGGCAACAGGGGCTGCTTGGAATGTACCCAGAATGGCACCTGATGATTTATGTCAGTGGTGCTCGTCCTAAAGATTCTCTCCTCTGTTGGAGTACTTAGGATTTTATCTTAAAGTGCCACTTTTTTACAGTTGTGTACCTGTGAACTTGTGGTGGAAGGTGAAGCATCACCTGGGGTGGGTTTGTTCATTCATGCTCTGACCTCTGAATGGGATTACTTGGCTTCAATGATACAAAGGCATTTTCCTTTAAAACCAGATCAGCTCATTAGTATATCCTGAAGACAAAAACCACAGTGACTTATATTTTAGAGTTGCTTGTAAAATAAATAAAAACCCCAGATATTTTTTTAGCAGACCATGCTGTGACCCCAGACGGCTGCATGTTGGAAATTCAAAGGAAGCTCAGGTCTGTCTCCTGCAGAGCAGAAATTGCTCCATTTTTCTGCCAGTATGATGAAAACAGCAGAGAGGACACTCAGCAGAAGGAAGGAGGATGCTTCTGCCTTCTCTTCTTGAAGGTACATTGCTCCTCAAGCAAGGGGAAACCAAGTGCTGGGTGATTATTTCCCAACAGTTGTTACCGTTTCATGTCTTTGGGCAGAGGTGCAGATCCTGTGGTGCTGTAGATACCATTTCAGTTTGGAAGCACAGCAGTCAGTCAGGTGGTGATTAAAAACCCAACAGCTTTGCTACACTTGTGCTGGCCAGTTGCAAATACCCATCACTGAGCAACTCAAGGCAGGGTTCTCCTATCACCTGGTCCAGGAGCTGGTGTGACTGTCCCCACTGGTGCCTGACTTGACACTGCAGCGTTTCTTCACGATCATGTTGATGTAAGCTTTCATGATCTTTATTATCTCCCCCACCTAGAGGTAAAACACAGTAACAGAGGATAAGCACATGAAAAAAATCCACTGAGGCACAGCAGAAAAAAAATTCCCCTTGCTTAATATCATGGCAACTCTAAATTTTGCGTGGAATACTAAATTTGACCATGACAAGCTCGTGCTCTCTTGTAGTGACACTTGAAAGGCTTGTAGCTCAAAGGAAAGCAACTTAAAATGCTGCTAAACTTCTTTTCCAGAGTTTGTGACCTCCCCATTCATATAGTGGAAAAGACTGAAAAAAACCCCAAGCACACTCATGAGCACCCAAACCTGGGAATTCCCAGTGCACTAGAAGACCACTCAATATCTTGAAGGTCTTTTCCAGCCTGAGCAATCCTATGATTCTATATCCTTCACTTTCTAAGCAGCATCATTATTTTTCTGCTTATCATGTTACTTGAGCTTTAACTTCCCCTCCTCTTTTTCCTTGGCTGTCCAGTCCATTCAGCAAGAATCTCTGCATATAAATTTATCTAGTCCTTGGAAATTAGAGCTTGACTGACTTGCTAGTAAAACTACACATCAAGTCTTGTTCTTGCACATACCTGGGATGTTTCAAAGAACATTTCTCTCTCATCCACTGTGATTTTGAAGGTGTTGGGCTGTGGTGCTCCAAAGAACACGATGTGTTCATACTGGAAGGTTTCCAGAGGTTTAGGATCCCCTCGTTTGTAGACAGACACGTTCTCTGTGCTGACTCCAAGCCAAAGGTCATTTGGGAATCCACCCTCCTTGCACTGGGAAAGAAAATCAAGACATTTTGTATAAAAGCAGTGGAGGATCAAATCATCTTTGATCCACAGAAAAATCCTCCATTTCTGGCTGCTATGGGACATTTCAACTCTTCACCCCAATAGGAGGAATCTCAAAGACTTAGAAGTGACATGGCTGTGAGTTAATTACTAGTTGAATAATAAATCATTGTAATACCTAACAGCTCTCATCAGATTTTAAAGGGATTTAGGAAGTAAGTCAATATTCCACTTATTATTTTACAGATAATATAATGAGTACAAGCATTACCCTTTGTCCTATCACTACAGACCTTTGTAAAAAAAATCCCTCCCCAGGTTTCTTGTAGCCCCCTCCAGACACTGAAAAGCTGCAACAAGGTCTTCCCAGAGCCTTCTCCTCTCCAGGCTGAACCACCCCAACTCTCTCAGCCTGGAGAGGTGCTCCAGCCCCCTAATCATCCTTGTGGCCCTCCTCTGGACCCTCTCCAACAGGTCCATGTCCTCCTGTACCTGTTCTCCACACTGATACCTCTCCTTGGCAGTGGTTATGTTAGTTAATACATCACTCACCTCAACGTCAAAGAGGGTTGACCCATAACCTGGCCACTCCTTCACAATGGCCATGTACTTCACCATGGCCTGGTGCTGAGAGAGCCCCTGCAGCTTGGTCCACTTCTGTGCTATGCTTGCCCGGGCAGCTGAAAGCTCCTCCTTTACCCACATCTCCATCATCTGCTCCTCTTCCACCTTCTGCTTCTTCACAGAGCCCGTCTTGAAGCTCCGTTTCAACGTCCCTTCAAGGAAGCTGGTCCTTCTCCTCTCCAGGGTATGGCTGGAGGTGCCACTGCTCTTGGTCGAGTGCAGTATTTTGGATCTTAGCCTGTTAACTGGGTAGATGCCATCAAGGGTCCAGCTGATTTTGGAATAATCTCCATGGAGATACTGCAGCCGTAGAGCTGCCAAGCGCTGCAGCGTGTCCTCTGGGGCAGGGAAATGACCATCTATGAGGCTTTCGTGGGCCTACAAGCAAACAAGAAGTTCCCCCAAGCTCATTAGAAAGCAGAAGCACACTTGATTTACAGGTGGGTCCACACACATACTCCTACAGCATCTGATTATCCCAACAGGAGGGACATTATAAAGAAGAAGTCAAAGTCTAAGGTCAACACCTCTTCCTGCAAGCCTGGACAGGACAGAGATCTCTGAGGAACTCCTGTCCTCTACTGGAAGTCTCACAATGAGGATTTTTTAGGTCTGGGAGAGGTGGGAGAGTCTGGAATTGAAGCAATTTGTGCTACAGCTCCTGTGTGGAGATTATATTCAACAGGAGAGAGTTAGATATAATCTTCATTTCAAGAAAGTCCCCTCAGGGAACCACTGTCTGGGTGATGTACATGCCACCCATTTGACTTCATGCCACTGACCTCCTTTAACACCTATTAATGAATTTTCAACAGCTTTCTGAGGCAAGATCAAAGCTCTCATTGGCAGTAACAAAGCTGGGAAGAACCACAGAGCTGGGGGCCTCCAGTCACTTGAGTTTTGCATCCCTCACTGCAAGGTTATTTCATACTAGTGGGATCTCTGGATGAAGTATAATGACTTAAAGTAAGATTACTCAGATAAGTATTGTCAACTATATTCTCTTTTCCTTTTTCTTCTAGTGCCTCTCTGTTAAGCAAAAGAAATTGCTCAAAACATAGAATTTTTTTAGTCACTGCCTGTAACACCCCAAGATTATTCTGTTCCTGGAGGCTGATCCATAGATAGGGAGGTTTTCCAGTTTTCTTTACACTCCTGTTCTGCAAGCAGCTACTTTGAATTCTTCTTCTTGAATCATTATTCAGATTTCTGTGTCTTCTAAATTAAAGATCAATCTGAACAGCATTTCATTATCATTGGCCTTCTAGATTTTTGAAGCCCTTGATCATTTTTCTTGGTTTGGTTTTAATACTCCTGTGCCTTAGAGGACTTTGCTTGTTTGTTAGATTCCAGGCAGAACTGGAACACACTAAATTCCTCTGTTCTAGCCTCTAATGCAAAGATAAACCAGTTTTCTGGAGGCTCTTGTGTGCTGGAAACCAACTCATGCTCCCCGAGCAATCGTACCTGCTCAAACATGAAGGCAAACTCCACCCCATCTTTGGGAACATTCTCAATATCCAAGAA
The DNA here is from genome assembly GCA_013401335.1 of Brachypteracias leptosomus. Taxonomy (NCBI): domain Eukaryota; kingdom Metazoa; phylum Chordata; class Aves; order Coraciiformes; family Brachypteraciidae; genus Brachypteracias; species Brachypteracias leptosomus. The sequence goes on along the minus strand of VYZX01022254.1, from coordinate 120,397 downwards.
ACAATAAAGCTTAAAGTAGAGCTGCCACTGCCCTTCCTCCTCCTCCTCTTCAGAGCCAGCAAGTCTGTAAGACAGGAAAGAGAATGGGAGGGGGAAAAAACCCCAGTAACTAGAAGCACCATGATACTGGGGTCTCCACATTATGAAGGTACCTCTGGATTTCTAAAATACAGACCATACAAACTACTTATTACACCAGGACAATCTCAGTGCTGCAAACTTTTCTGGTAACTTCCATTTTTTCCTCTAAATCCCAGAAAATGTTGATTCAGAAGGACCCAAGTTCCTATCAGATGGAGTTGACAAAAAAATTAGTCCAACAGTTCTAGCTCAATGCAAGAGTTGGGAGGAGGACACAGAATATTCCTCATTTTCAAGATACTGTTTCTCTTGTGACTCTGGAAAGCTTCAGCCTTGGTGCCATGTGGAGCAATTTTACCTTTTCCTTTAGAACAGGTATAAAACAGACAATGGCATCACCAGCTGCTTTCACAATTTATTCTTTCTTTGAATGCCTGCCCACAAAAAAATCAGAGTCCACAGCAAGAAATGAGAGCTGCCCAAATCTCTGCTCTCTCTTCTGCTCTGGCTGTTACGGTGTTAATTGACAAGATCCTTATCAGGCTTAAGCAAACCTTGCCTGAGCTCTGCTGGTCAACCATTACTCTTGGCTAAAGGCACCTCTAACGTTGCCCTGGCAAGCCTGATAAAGCTGCTTTGTCCCTGAGCTAGATGTGAACATAGTTTTCCACACAGTGAGGAAGAACACTGGAACCTCACCAAAGGGAAGGTGCAGGAGTGAACAGTTGAATCACTGCAGTTCGTAGAATCACTGAATGGTTTGGGTTGGAAGGGACCTCCAAAGGTCATCTAGTCCAACCCCCTACAAGAAGCAGGGACATCTCTACCTAGGGCAGGTTGCTCAGAGCCCCATCAAGCCTCACCTTGAATGTCTCCAGGGATGGGGCCTCCACCACCTCTCTGGTTGATCCAACCCCCCTCATATTAAAAAACTTTTTCCTAATGTCCAACCTAAATCCTTTCTAGCTTAAAACCATCACCCCTCATCCTGCTGCTACAAACCCTTGAGAACAGACCCCCCCCTGCCTTCCTATAGGCCCCTTTCAGGCATTGGAAGGTCACTATAAGGTCCCCCTGGAGCCTTCTCTTCTCCAGGCTGAACACCCCCAACTCTCTCAGCCTGTCTTCATATGAGGGGTGCCATGACTGTACCATCACTTAACCCAGCATTACACCCATCTAGGAGTCAAAACCTTCCACGGGACATTCTCCTACCTCTCAAACTTGGCCAGGATATCAGCCACGATCACCCTGCTCTCCACAGCTCTGTCCACCTGCTGGTTGTGTTCGAAGAGCGCAAACATGTTGCGGCTGTCCTCCATGGCCAGCCCTCGGATCAGCTTCTCAACCACCTGCAGAGGGGGAGGTGACACAGGAGGTATGACACACACCTTCACAGCAGAGAACCAGGAGCTCTTAAGGGCACTCATTTCACAGATCTCCATCAGTAGCTCTGAAGGACACTCATTCCACAGATCTCCATCACACTTCTCCCTTAGTTACCTCAGATTAATGAAGCCTAACCCTAAAAGATCATTCCTTGGGAGGAAGTCAATATATTGGATCATCCTCATTGTCATACAATCATTTAGGTTGATCCTCTAGGATCATCAAGTCCAACCTTCATCCAACATCTCCCTGACCCCCAGACCATGTCCCAAAGCTCCACATCTACTCGTTTGTTGAACCCCTCCAGGGATGGGGACTCCACCACCTCCCTGGGCAGCCTGGTCCAATGACCAACCAACTACATAACTCCACCTGGTTAGTGCCTACTGGTGCTTTACCTCCCCAGCACTCGTGTGGGAATTGATGGTTATCTTGCAGGAGCCTCCTCCATGGCAGTACACTGTGGTGGTCATCTCCTCACGGGTGAGAAGAGCCTGTATTTCCTCCTGGGAGGGCACAAACTCCCTCGTCTTTGTCCTCTTCAGGGAATCACTGATGAATTGTGCATACCTGTCTATTTCTGAGCCTGGAAAGAGGTCTCTTACCCTAATTGTGAAAAGAAGAAGAAAAAACCCATTACACAGTGAACCAGAAAGCACGGACATGACCACAGAACTTGGACTACAACATGCAAAGAGTTCAGCAGAGACAGTGATGCCAAGTGGAACCACAGAAGAATGAACCTGCCCTCCCTGGGCAGCCTGGAACCTTATTTCCTCAACCATAAAACCTAGTTCCTCAACCATAAACCCATTTCCTCAACCATAAAACCTATTTCCTCACCCATAAAACCTCATTTCCTCAACCACGAAACCTGCTCTAATTCCAAAGTCACTTTGGTGGCATTTCTCAGCAACGTATGAAATAAGCAGTTCAAACCTTCATGAGTTTCCTACCAGCTGAAGATAATAAGGATCAGCTCTCTCCATTTACAAAATTGAGATTAAAAACTATGAAATAGAATGCAAAATATTTTTTTTTTCATTTATTCCTAGTTGAATAAGACTTCAACTCATCCAGAAGATAGAAAGATGCTTGTCCATGGTTCTCTTCCCTCCAAGGCCAACAGGTCTAGGTATAACATCATCTGCAACTGGATGGAGCTATTTGGGGTAGGGGCACAGATTTCACCTCACTCTGTCCTAGCTTGGAAGGAATCAAATAAATAGGGTTTTATTGATCAAATGGGTTTTATTGATCTTGCTCCTCATTAATGAATGGAAAAGCTGCATTAGATACTGAAGATGGATGTAAATGATTTAGTTGGTGGAAACTGGAGGTTGAAGCAGGTTAGAAATGCAAATTGTCAGCATTATGTGCTTAGCTAAGCAAATATTGAACAAGTATAAATTGGATTTGCAGTATGTGGGTGCTCCACACACTGTGCCTGGTGCAGCTGGAACATCATGTATTTGAGTGTACATGGAAACGTGGTTGGTCCTCACCTTTCCTGCAGGTTAAAAATGTTAATGTGGACATTAGTAAGCAGCAGGTCATGAGCTGTAAATGCATTTTAAGACAGTCTCCTGGCATTCTGTTGGGTAGCCTCACTTGCCACATCCTTTGGAGACAACAGTTGGGTGGAAAGGGTTGGGGGGTGAATAGAGAACAATTGGTAGCAAGAATTGTGCCATCCAACCTTGGTGGCAAGAATTATGCACAAAGGTTGGAGGCTGAGACACCACAGGGAGGTGTTTGCCCAGGAGGAGGGTGAGACAGGCAAGGATGAGAGGTAGTGGAGGAAAAGCAGAGAGAAAGGGAAGATGGTGCAAGTGGAAAGGCCTCGTACCTTCTGAGGTGGAAGCGGAGGTAGCGCAGGATGCCCCGGCTGGGCAGGAACGTGCAGCTCATGCAGGACATCAGCTGCCAGTGATGCAGGTTCCCAGCACTGTTGGGATGTGGCATGTGGTTGGTCTGCTTGATGAGCTGGCAGTAGACCTCATCACGCAGGGGCTTTAAGTCATGGCAGGTCTGCAGGATGCCCTGGATGATGGGGATGGGGTCAGAGACGGTCTCGATCTCCTGGAGGGAGTTAAAGATCTTCACTGCTTCATCCTGGAGGCTGCTGTAACCCTTCTCCTGTTGCACTGGGGAATGAGCACAGAGGTGACACGAGGTGAGCATCTCCCTCATTTCCACCACCCAGCAACACTACACCACCTGTACCAGTCTCTAAAAGACCAGCATTGAGCATCAGCTCATCTCCTGAACTTAAACCTCCAAATCCATTCCTGCTTCCTCTCTAAATGTGCAAATGTGGTTTTAATTCATATTTGCCAACATCTGACTTGTCACCACTGCTAATCCACTTTAGGAAAGCAGAGTAATGTTTGTAAGGGGAACTAGCACCAAAATCTGGTTCAGGCTTCAGTGTCCACAGGTGAGATGTCAAGAGGCAGCTTTGGCCACCTCATCTGCAGACACAATGAAGAGGTGCTAGAAAGTCATCTCTGTGTAAACTGTCTCCTGAGATCAGCTGTAAAGGAGAAGGTTAGAAGGTCACTAATGGAGTTAAAGCTTTAGGTTCCTCAGTGCAGACACTGGAGCCTGGCTTGAGAACTTCCAAACTTCTGTGTTGTGCCCATATGAGCTTTGACTCCTGGGCCTCCCCAGACTCTTGGCAAAGTTCTGCACCACAGATGCAGCTTTTATGTCTTGTTGAGATTGAAAAGGCCTAGACCAAGACTAGCTCAGTTTTTTAAGCACCTAAATGTCTGCTTTGAGCTGCTCAGTGGTATGAGGCACCACCACACTGTTCTCAGCACACCCCTGGGGCTGTAGGTTCTTCCGAGCCTCCTATTCTGAGCTTCCCCAGTGGCTGTGCATTAATTGTACCACACAAACACACAGCCCTGCACCAATAAATCTAAGTACTTGCTCTGTAATTTCTCTGTATTTCAGAATTTATTTATTTTTATTATTGCTTTCCATCTGCCACTTAATCTGATCCTTGCATTATGAGAGACACTGAGTGGTTACTCCCCTTCCACTTTCTCCAAGACAATCCTCTAGCCCTAAAATCTTTTTGAGGCTGCAGACTCCTGCTCTATTTAGTCTCTTAATTGTAGGCAAGTCTTTCTCTGCCTCTGATCATCCCTGGGTACATTTTTGCTTCTCCAGCATCTCTGTTAACAAGTGGAAGGCCACCTGCACCCCACATTCAAGGCACAGGTGCATGATGCATCAAGAATGCCATAGAAAGACTTTATTTCTCCTTTTCTGAGCTTTCCAAACCCTGCATTAGCTGCTTCATTTCTGTCTGCAGCTCAAGAACTGACATTTTCATAAAGCCTGGTAAATTCATGTCTGCTTGCCTAAGCAGTTCCTACGTGTCAGACTCTTTTTCTTTGCATTTCCAGACTGGAATTCATTTCTGAAAAGAGTCTGTGGCCCAGTCACGCCACGTTAGAGACTCTTCTCTAGGTCTTCAGCAGCAGCTTGCAGTTTTAGTCTGGAATCATCAGCAAATCACTGCAGTTTTCTATCAAACACTCTCGTTCTTTCATGTTCCTGAAGTGTTTGAAGGAAGGATTAATTTAGTCTGGTTTCACAGCAGCTTCTGTAGGAATATTACCCCACTGCCAGCATCATTTAGGTTGGTAAAGACCTCCAGGATCATCAAGTCCAACCTTCATCCAACATCTCCCTGACCCCCAGACCATGTCCCGAAGCACCACATCTACTCCTCTGTTGAACCCCTCCAGGGATGGGGACTCCACCACCTCCCTGGGCAGCCTGGGCCAGGGCCTGACCTCTCTTGCAGCAAAGAACTTCTTCCTAATGTCCAACCTAAACCTCCCCTGGTGCAACTTGAGGCCATCACCTCTTGTCCTGTCGTAATACAAGGATCACGATGTAATCCTGTTGTAGGATCTCCACTGGGGCTATCTGCAACCCAGTTGTAGCTCAAGGATGGGTGACAGACCATCTACCCCCATTTACTTTAAGATTCAGTGTTTGTAAGTGGCCAAGGAGGACATTCTGGGTAGAGAAAGGGACTAATCCCTCTCTGAACCCTGTAGGCTACACCAAATGGGCTTCACCTCCATGGAGAGAGCTTACAGACCACTACTTGTGGTGCTCAGGCTCCTCAAAACGTGAGCAGATTCTGTCCCATGGGTTAAATACTTACAGTTGACACTAACATCTCCATAGGGCAGAGGGAGCAATGGGGAGTGCAAGGGGTGCTGGGTGTATCTCAGGATTGGGTTCCTCCTGTAGGTCTGCTCCACCACCTCAAAGTTGGTGCTGTTCTCCTGAGAAAAGAAACAAGAATCATCCTCAAATGGGGACACTGGTTCATAGGATGTCCTCAATTCTCCTCCAATGGGGATAGTGGTTCACGGGATGTCCTCATTTATTTAGGTTCAAGCTCAACCATCTTTATCAAAGTTCCTGGAGGGCCACAGAGAGATGAGGTGATCAAAGCATAATTCACAAATAAAAATTACCCTGTGCATTATTTCTGAAGATAATGAGTAGCCATGCTGGGTCATACCAAAGGTCACCAAGCACAGGATCTTGACTTCAAAGGTGGCTTGTGGCTGACACATACTGCAGGCATGGAACAGGCAGGTCTGGCCTCATTCCTCCCTGGTATCATAGAATCATGGAATGGGTTGGAAGGAACCTCAAAGATCATCTAGTTCCAACCCCCCTGCCATGGGCAGGGACACCTCCCACGAGACCAGGTTGCTCCAGGCCCCATCCAACCTGGCCTTGAACACCTCCAGGGATGGAGCATCCACAACCCAACCTGGGCAACCTGTGCCAGCGTCTCCCCAACCTCAGGGTAAAGAATTTCCTTCTCATTTCCAATCTAAATCTCCCCTCTTCCAATTTAAAGCCATTACCCTCAAGCTTTCACCAGTACGTGGTTAATGGACCTTCTCAGCACAGCTCCACCATGTTTATATGTAATAATGACTCTGTCCTCCCTGAATTTGTCTGGTTGTGCTCCATGTGCTTATGGAACCAGTCAGAAGACACCTGGGCCTGTCACCACCACACACACTGACACCCCATTCTTCCACATTTTGTCCTATATCCCTTCCCTAACAATATTTAATATTCCTTTTTGTCCTTGAACCTTGAGCTGAAGTTTCCCAAGACTCTCCACAATCTTTCTTCCCAAATAGTCACTCTCTAATTGCATCTAGTTCAGAGCTCATCACAATGTAGATGACTACATGCACATTTCTTCTGAAATAGGCTTTGGTGGGTCTTCTAATATGATTCTGGAAAGAAGCCCTTTCAAACATGACTCCTGCTACAGCAGCACAATTTCTGCTGTTCTGAAGGACCCTTTACTCTGCTATTTAACCACACGAGCCTAAAGCACAAAGAGGACCTCAAGAAACATCAAAGCCACATGGAAATATTTATATTTGTGTCCTGAGGATGCCCAGGAGAGGAAAGGATGAAGCAGCAAGGCCAGTGCTGAGCTGTCTGCTCCCAATTCCTTGGAAGTTAGGATGATGCCACCTACCCTGATGTCACGGATGAGCTGCTGTGTAGGTGTCTCTATGGGAACTTTGCTGTCGATGACCCCCTGGATGGCCGAGGCCCAGCGCATGGCTTCGTTCAGCAGCTTCGTGTAGAGCCTGTAGGAGTGTTTCCTCCCGTGGACAATGATGTTCCAGTAGCCTGGGGAGAGACAAAGAAGCTGGAAGGTGAAATTTGCTTCCTAATCATGGCTGGAGGTTGGGAAATGTGGTGCCCGTTACAGGAAGGGCCAGAAGGACCATTAAGGGAACTGCAGGACTGTCAGTCTGACCTTGGTGGCAGGGAAGGTTATGGAGGACATCATCTTGGGTGCCATCACATGCCATGTATGAACCAACCAGGCCCAGTCAGCACAAGTTTATGAAAGGCAGGTCCTGCTTGACTAACCTGATTTCCTTCTATGACCAGGACCATGAGGGAAAGGCTGGGGATGTATCTACCTGGGCTTCAGTAAAGCTTTTGACACCATCTCTGCCCAGTGGTGGAGTCCCCATCCCTGGAGGGATTTAAGAGATGTGGAGATGTGGTGCTGAGGGACATGGTTTAGTGGTGACCTGGCAGGGATGGGTTAACGGGTGGATTAGATGATCTTGAAGGTCTTTTCCAACCTACATGATTCTATGATCCTCTTTTTGTCTGTAGCACATGGCTGAGGAAGAGCTTTGCTGGTTTGATAGCAACCTATGGAGTGTGTGTTTAAAATTGCCCAGGTAGACATTAACATCCCTCATTTCCAAAACACCTTTATCATATTTATCAGGTCCTAGTCCAGGAGTTAGTGCTGGGTCCTGCCTTCCAGAATCGTGTCACACAAGAAGCAAACATGGACCCTTGTCATCTTTTCTTTCTAACAAGTTGAATGGTGCTACAAAAAAGGCCTCCAGTGAACGCCATGGCTGTTCTTTCAGAGAATGACTTTGACCCCAAGGTAAGCCATGCTACAAAGTGAGAATTATTTATGGAGATGTACTGATAATCAGGGTTAACTGTAGGATCTCAGATCCCTTTCTCTATCTGGGAAACACTCAGGACAGTGAAAGAACATCAGCACCATGTATCTCCATCGCTTGCACACTCCTCTGTGGCCCTTTTTTCTGTGGGGCAAGATGTCTCCATCCAGCCAAAGAACCTCAGACATCATCACCGCAACCTTCTCACCATGACACACCACTACATCCCCTCCTTGGGATGAAAATTCTCCTCCTCACCACTTTCTCCCTCTCACCTGTGTCTTTGAAGACCCTCTCATCGGGCTGCACCACGGAGCAGAGGCTGTTGAGCACCAGGGTGCCCAGCTTGGCAGCCGTGCGCTCCGAGGACTTGTAGTAGTCAAGGGCAGTGTTTGTCAGCACGAACCAGCGCTTCTTCATCTTCAGGGAGGACATCTTGTTGCTGCTCTGCACCTCTTTGTGGAGCCAGCCTAGCAAAGGAACACAACCAGGTTGGGACAGGCTGAGAGAAATGGGGTTTGTTCAACCTGGAGAAGAAAAGGCTCCGAGGGGACCTTACGGTGACCTTCCAATACCTGAAAGGGGCCTATAGGAAGGCAGGGGAAGATCTGTTCTCAAGGGTTTGTAGTGACAGGATGAGGGGTGATGGGTTTAAGCTAGAAAAGGGGAGATTTAGGTTGGACATTAGGAAAAAGTTCTTTAATATGAGGGTAGTGGAACAGGTTGGCCAGAGAGGTGGTGGAGGCCCCATCCCTGGAGACATTCAAGGTGAGGCTTGATGGGGCTCTGAGCAACCTGCCCTAGTTCGAGCTGTCCCTGCTTCTTGTAGGGGGGTTGGCCTAGATGACCTTTAGAAGTGTCTTCCAACCCAAACCACTCTATGATTCTCTGTTAATTGTTTCACCCCACAGCCATCTCATCTCTTGCCTCATGGCTCCCTAGCTCTGGGACCAGCTTGTTCAGCTGAGGACAGCAGCAATCCCACAAGGATCTCCCTCCTTCCCACTCCACACGACAGGTGTCAGGAGGAGCAGAGCTTTCTGAACACAACAGCTCCAGTGTCATGCTAGAGTTGGTCTAAGGCAGCTGCTCCTGAACCGCCGCCACGCTCCCTCCTTCTCCCTGACACGTTGAAATGGGCTACAAACAAACACCAGAAAACTAAATGTATAAAGAATTCCTCCTTTTTTTAACAGCTTTAGCTTCCTGAATCCATCTGACAAGGAACCAGGTAAGAGTCAATGTCAACACAACACAGGACAAGGCAAGAAGCAGGTGGGAAGGTGGAGAGGGGCAGAGAATGATGGGTTTGGAGGAGCAGCTGAACCTTAGATTGGAACCTCCTCCTCAGCTCATAAATGGAAGATGATTTCCACTGCATGCATCTCCTTTTACCTCTCACCAGGAACTCCTGGCCATCCACCTTGGACTCTCCTTTGGGTTTCTGCAGCAGGGAGATCCAGTGGTGCATCTCCTCAGGGGTGTCGCTGTTGCAGTGAATCACTCGGTTGGCCGTGATGATCACGAAGGAATTTGGCCTGCCAGGAAAATAGAAGCATCACAACCTGTCATAACCACACAAGTATCTCAAACCAAAGCCATGTCCTCTACCTTCCCATGGACAACGCAGAAAGGTTCTCTGAAAACAAACTAGAGAAGTGTAGAGAAACTTCAGAGCATCTCCTGGGCAGCTGGTCTGCAAACTGAAGAATGTAGGGACCAGATAAAGGGAATTAAACACCTTTCAAAAGCTATTTCCAAAGTCTAGAAAACATTAATTAGAATCATAGAATGGAATGGGTTGGAAGGGATCTCCAAAGGTCATCTGGTCCAACCCCCTACAAGAAGCAGGGACATCTCTACCTAGGGCAGGTTGCTCAGAGCCCCATCAAGCCTCACCTTGAATGTCTCCAGGGATGGGGCCTCCACCACCTCTCTGGCCAACCTCTTCCACTACCCTCATATTAAAGAACTTTTTCCTAATGTCCAACCTAAATCTCCCCTTCTCTAGCTTAAAACCATCACCCCTCATCCTATCATTAACTGATGACCAGCTGCAAAATGTCCTGGGTCCATAAGCAGAGGACTTTGTTCTACCCTCAGACTGGACTGAGCTAGTGCTGGTACCACTGGATGAGCTGGTACAGCCATTTTTATCATCTTTATTAAAACCAGTGGTGCAGGAGCAAATGTAGGACCAGCTAAAATACAACTGAGATGATTGGTTTTAAAAAGGATGAGCTGATCTTGGCAAAACAGGAAAAACTGTTAAGTTGGTCCTAGATGACTTTGTCCTCCTCTTGCAACAGACAAATGGGTCCTACCAGAAGAACAGTCACAATTCTGCACAGAACTGATGCTTTATAGGAAAAATAAAAATATGGCCAGTTCTAAGAGGCCAGACTCAGATTTCTATGAAAAAAAAATAAAGATAAATTGGAAAGCACAATGCAAGCATGGAGCAAAAACTCAAAGGTGCCAATCAGGCAACTGTCTGGCCATAAACTCAGGGAAAATAAAAATAAGGTGCTTAAAAACCTTGGTTAAAAAATGAGCATCTGTTTAATGATGATTTAAACATTGATACTCCTCAAGAGTGCAGCTCAGCAGGTGCATAAATGAATTTTGAGTGTTCAGCTCCCTATTTATGCCCATTTTTAATGGTACACAAATAACTATGAGGAGCCTTGGCTGAGAAATGGCTCACATATTTTGATCAATTAAATATTAGTTCTTTATTGAGATATAGGGAGATTAGTTCCCTATTGAGATACAAGCATTTTCTAAACTAGTAACCCCAAAGTCCTGGAAACTTGTGTGAGGAAAAAAAAACCCCACAGAGGTAGATAACTTAATAACTAACATTTTACTCCAGCACTGTAGTAAGAATCTTTGCCCTGGTTGAACCTGTTAACAAAGAATTAAATGTTAATGTGAAGTGATATGAAATGTCCTGCAATGGCTTCACCAATCTGTGAACTAAAGGTCTTTGCAAAGGTTTCAAGAAGAGTGGATATTTCTAAATTCACCCAGTGTTCTTCCACAATGCTCATTTTTTTCCCCTAAATTTACAAGATTAAATCAGAACTGCTCTGTTGAAAAGCTCTAAGTGCTGCTTTTGCTGGGTATTTTTGTTCAGCATTAATAAGACGACTATAATTTCTGGATATTGAGATCATGCTGTTTCCACTTTGAAGAGGGAAAGGAGAAAGTTTCACCCAAAGAAAATTATCTGTGAATTTCATGCCTGTGACGTGACACAGCTTGAAACAAGCTCAAGCCCCCAGTTATGTTTATTTGCTTGTAGGCAAATTCTGATAAGTTTAAACGAATGCAAACCCCAAAGAAAACCTGGATTTACCCACAAAAGTATGTTAGAGAGATCTAAGAGATGCCAGGATGCTGGTACCCACCTGTCAGGATTGTCAGAGGCACAGACAGAGTCAATGAGCCCAACGTCCAGGGTGCCCTGCACAGGGAGGAAGACACAGAGAACAGAATGACTCTTAAATCCCAGACGTTCTCCTTCATTAATAGGATTGGAACCGAAAACATTCTCCTGGATTCCAACAGCTTGAGTAGAAATGAACATATGAGGAAGGCACGAGTGAGTCATCTCTGCTCCCTGAGCTGCATGAGATGATGGGAAAGGGCTCCAGGACTGAGCTACACGTTTCCCGAGAGGTCTGAAATAACCTTTCCTAGGATCTCAGCACTGGCAAAACACAAACACACCGTGTATGTTCTGTCTGGAGTAACTGTGACCCAGACTAGTCCCCTAATCCCACCCAAAGGCATTTTATCTGCATGAGGCAGCCCCTTCTTCCCTTCAAAACAAAGAGTGGTCAAGCTGAGCCACCCACCCCAACCACCACGCTCCCAACTGCTCACCCTCTTCTCTACCAGCTTTGCTGTTTCTTGCCCAACTTTCTTACACTGCTCCTGACCTACAGCCCTGCCCGGGCTGGAAAACCATGCACAGAACAGTTAAAGCAGAGGCTGGTTGCACAGTAACTCACCACAGCATTCTTGGGGTTGGCCTGTTCATCTTGCATCTCCCTCAGCTGCTGAGCTGTAGCGCTGTGCACCCGGCTCAGGACGTTGAACCAGCCACTGGCAAGCAAAACAGACCCCAAGTTAAGATTCCAGCAATGAAACAAGCTCTGGAATACCCTCAAGGAACCTGGAAACCTGCCAGTGGGAAGATGTCTTCATTCACAATTTCCTGAGGACCAGATTCTAACGTCTTCCTTCCTCCTCCTTTACCCATGAACATTCTGAGCACGTTCTCCAGCCCTCTCACAGCTGCTCCTGCAAAATCCAGTTGTCTCCTGGCTATTCAAGGAGCTCCAAGCAGGCAGTGGCCTTACCAGGGAGCACACGTCAGCAGAACCAGAGGATCATGCAGCAGATGTAAGGACAGGGTCAGTTGGGAGTCAGTAGAGTCCTAGAGACGCCTGGGAGCCTTGATAACCAGTCTCCTGATCTGCTCATAGACTTGGAAGTCATATGGCTGCCAATTCATCATGGTTTTTTTCTTATAAGTTAATTGGGAGTTATTTGTCTGTGAAAGGGCTGCTTGTTGCAGACATATCTGGAGGCTAATCTCTGGTGCAGATCAAACATCTCGACTTCATGGAGGATTCTCAACGTGGACACTCTACAACATCTGCTAGTCTGCCCTTTGCTAGTGGAAGAGTTGGTGCTTGCTTCTCCCTCAGAACAGAGGCTGACAGGGCATTGACAGAGGCCACATCTGGTTTACATTCGTCCTGGAAATTCTGTGATTTCTCTTAGGGCAATGTCTCTTTCAGTTGTGGAAGTTTTGGGTTAACAAGTTAGTGTTTCTACAGCTTGAATTTGCCTGTTTCTTCCTCATGTGGCTGCTCCCTGGTCTATTTCTGTCAACTTGTGTCCAAACACCTCCCCCCTTCCTCTCCCTACATCCAAATAAAATAATAACAGCCCCTAAGTAACTTCCCAGGAGCAGATCAAAGTAGATCAGAGCAGCAGTTTCACTGGCTGAGCTGAGAGGAGAAGCCTTGGCAAGGATGGGAAGACATGAGCAAAGGGACAGCAACTTCTTGATGTAAGAGAGGTGGTGGAGACCCCATCCCTGGAGACATTCAAGGTGAGGTTTGATGGAGCTCTGAGCAACCTAGGTAGAGATGTCCCTGCTTCTTGTAGGGGGCTTGGACTAGACGACCCTTGGAGGTCCCTTCCAACCCAACACATTCCATGAGTCCAACTTGGCTTTACACAGCCAGAGCAGGTTGTCCAACCTGCCCTTAAACAACTGCTTCCCAACTGCCTGGCCAGGAGGCCAAGAAGGAAGGACATGAGTCATTTGTTTGCTGTGCACTGGGAAGATTTTATCAGATGACACCACAGCCTCTGATAAGCTGCAGCCTCTTCTCTGTCTCCTGGATGAAGCCCAGCTGCTCTCACAATCATTTACAGACAACATGAATAGACTTTTTGTTTGATTCAAGATTCCATGTCACAAATAAATCAGCTATTAGATGTTCCAGTTTATATTAAGGGTTTTTTGTGTCTCCTGAAGTAACCCTTGAGTTCAAGCCTGCTCAGAGCCACACACGAAGGTGGGGGTCCTATGACTGACTGATGGGCTGAGCCACCACCTCGGTAGCTGCAACGGGGAGACCCCAAAGTAGGTGAGATGCTTCCTAGTAAGCACAAAATGCCCCTCTGGAGGGAATCCCTCTTCTCTCCAGCAAACAGGAGTGACCACACTTCCCAGGCTCTCCCAGGAGCAGTTGGGTCAGACACAGACTGAATGAACAGACTTAAAACTCCCTCTTATACCTGGCATCTTCTGGTGACTCGGCGACAATGTGATAAACTCTGTCTTCTGTCACGATGTCCAAGGCGTTCTCCTTCTCATGAATGTCCACAATCTCCCTGCAACACAGCAAACCACCATTTTTTTCATATCATTCCATTCATAGAATCATATAGGTTGGAAAGGACCTCTAGGATCATCATGTTCAACCTTCATCCAACATCTCTCTGACCCCCAGACCATGTCCCAAAGCTCCACATTTACTCTTTGTTGAACCCCTCCAGGGATGGGGACTCCAGCACCTCCCTGGGCAGCCTGGGCCAGTCCCTGACCACTCTTGCAGTGAAGAACTTCTTCCTAATACCAATCTAAACCTCCCCTGGTGCAATTTGAGGCCATCACCTCTTGTCCTGTCATTAGTTCCTTGGGAGAAGAGCCCAACCCCAGCCTCACCACAACCTCCTTTGAGGTAGTTGTAGAGAGCAATGAGGTCTCCTCTCAGCCTCCTCTTCTCCAAGCTGAACAATCCCAGTTCTGCTCCTCACACGCCATATTCTCCAGACCCCTCACCAGTTTTGTTGCACCACAGGGAAGGGAAATCAGATGTCTTCTAACTCCAACAGAAATACAGAATTCCTCCAACACACATTAAAACTTCTAGGGTCCCCTTTAACAGTTTTATACAGTTAATCTCCTACAAAAGCAAAGCTTAAGGCATTAAATGGATTTCCTTCAAGACACCAGCAGGTAGATGGAAGAAGAGATAACAGGGAGGTTGGTACAGAGGGTTGTTTACAAGTGGGGTGGTTTTGGCACTTTACAGGTCCACGTAATAGATGACTAGTCTCTCCTTTCCTACAGCAGGAGCTGAGGAATTGGCCATGGCAGCAAAAAAAGCACTCAGGACTCAGGAAAAGCCAAATTCAAACCCTGCTGTGAGCTTCACACCACCTCTGTGAAATGCCTGGAGAAGCCAGGAACCAGATGGAGTCAGGGCAGGGGAGAACACATGGGGTATGTACTTCATCAGCCCCTCCTGGGCTAGCTTGGAAAGAGCTTCTGTCTGATTATGAAATGCAAGACTGGAAAAAGAACTACCAAGTAATTCCAACTAAAACTAGAAGTTCTAGTTGTCTTCTCCTTCTCTTATGTTCCTGATTCTCATAGCTCCATGGGAGATCCATGGCTGCCCAACTGGCAGCACTGGACGCTTCATTATTGACCTAGAGAGTGAACACCAGGGATCCAAAGGATCAATTTCTTCACTCACTTTGCCCTTCGGATATCAATTGTCCCCTTCAGCTTCTCCTCACTGTCATTCTCAAAGTACATCAGCTTGGACTCGCGGAGCACAAACCAACGGCGCTTCCAGTTGCGTCGGGAAAGGGTGGACATGCCCCCACCCTTCTTGTAGAGCCAGCCCGACTTCAGGGCCTCCTGCTTGGTGCGGAACCACATGAAGGCCTCGTTCTTCAGAACACACCAGCGGCGCCTCCAGGGGTTCATGAGGCCTCCTGCAAAGCAAGGGAGCAAGATTTCAGCAGGCGGGCAACCAGGACAGGACCAGGCTGCCCAAGAAGGTGCTGGAGTCCCCATCCCTGAAGGGGTTCAACCAACAAGTAGATGTGGTGCTCTGGAACATGATCTAGGGGTCAGGGAGATGTTGGACAAAGGTTGGACTTGATGATCCTAGAGGTCTTTTCCAACCTACGTGATTCTAAGGACGACGTTTCCATTCTGACCCTGCTTCATGAGCATTTAGCTCCTACTTCAGTTCCAACAAAGGAGCTGAAGGGGTGAAACAAGGTTCTGCTTGAAGTTTGGACAAATTAAAACCAGAACAAAACCAAAATATAGAAATATATGCACTACTCAGATATTTTTGTGCTGTCTTCACTTTTGTGGCTCAGAATGACTCATTTAAGCCCATATGAAGTGGGAACAATTAGGTCTTGGTGGCAAAGACATCCAGCCTAATTCCCTGACACCCACCTCCCAGCTCTTTGGTTTATTTTTCTGTATTAAATAATAAGAAGAAGAAAAAAATGAGAGTAAAGAGAGATGAAAGATGATGATTTTTTTTTTGAAGGCCAGGCTGGATCAGGCTCTGAGCAACCTGGTCTAGTGGGAGGTGTCTCTACCATGGTAGGGGGGTTGGATGATCTTTAAGGTTCCTTCCAACCCTAACAATTCAATGATTCTGGAGAAGAGGAAAGCAAGTTTCCTGGATTCCATCCTTCCATGGCTTTGGCTACAGCCACTCACCTTTCATGTAGAGATAGCTGTGGAAATAAGGAGGTCCTGAGCCATTGAAGATCGTGACCCTCCCGTTGCAAAACTCTTCATCTGTATCAATGTAAACATCCACTTCTTCTTCACTGTCCAGAAACTAGGAGGAAAAGAAGAAATATGGGCTATTGAGGTTCTCCTGGGCACAGCACTGCAGCAAATTACCAAGGCTTGGAGAAGCCACATGACCAGAAGGTGCAAAACTCCACGTACTCCCTCTATAAAAAAAGCACCACAGTGAAACTAGAGGCTGGAGAGTTTACCCATTAACGCCTAAAGCAAGAGTCTCCAGAGCATGGAATTCTCATACCAGAGAGGAGAGTGACATTTGGCCAGAAAACTCCAGTTCCGTGCAGGAACAAACCTTCCTGTTTCGGTCCAAAATCTGATTTAATGGGATTAAGGGGGAACTTTTCATTTTGGAGATGTTTTCTGACTTTTCTGGGAGCCAGGCCAGGATGCTGGATGGAGCAGGGATCTGACCACAGCAAGGAAATGCCTTGTTTTGAGTTGATGGGGAAAAAAAAGCACATTCCAGGACAACTGAACCCTGAAAACAAAGATCTAGATTACTGAAATAATAGTATCCTATTTACTCATCCCTGTTCTCCACATAGATAGTGGCTCCCAGCCATAAGAAAGGACTCCACACACTAAATCCTAAATCACTGCATCATTTCCTTCACCTTAAATACAACTCTCTTAGATTGGCTTTATTAATTTAATACTAATGAAAGCAGCTCCTTCAACCTTTTCCTTCCTCCAATGCATGTTGCATCATAGAATAGTTTGGGTTGGAAGAGACCTCAAAGATCTAGTTCCAACCCCCTGCCATGGGCAGGGACACCTCCCAAGGTTGCTCCAAGCTCCATCCAACCTGACCTTGAACACCTCCAGGGATGGAGCATCCACAACCCCCCTGGGCAACCTGTGCCAGTGTCTCACCACCCTCAGGGTAAAGAATTCCCTTCTAAAAGGAAGTGTTCCACTGCCATTAGTTTTCAAAACCCAAGTCCTCTTGGATCAGCAGCTTCTGATGGGATCTTGACCCTCATCTCCTCCTATGGCTCATGCTATGACATGGATTTTTCATGACTCTTACTCACCAAGGAGGCCAATAAACTCCTCCACATCTATTGACATTTTAAGAAGAATGGTAGAAACTGGCCTGGGCTGTGATGATTCATGACTTGAAGATGACCTGACAATGATCTGTGAGCACCTGCCCACAGGGAAGGTACCTTCACTCATCATAAAACATTCTGATGGTTGGCAGCTGATATTAGGGAAATGCAAGCAGGAAAAATCATGCAAGGGTCATAATCTGCCACTGGAAAAGAACAGCAAGGGAAGTAAATTGAATTCTTAAAACAACCCATCATCTTCTAAAAGACATTTTGTAGCTCAAGTCTCCACTCTCAGTGACATCATTTAGCTCAGGTATTTTTATGGCTGTCATTGGCTTCACACCTGAACTCCTCACAATCTTCTGTGGGCTTATCTGACATCTCTAAGGGGATTTATTGGTGCATTATTAAGCAACGAGCCTGAGGGCACTCAGGAAGTCCAGAACCTCCTGTGGGATCCAAGCTGAGATGCTCCAGGTGCAAGGCTTTAATACCCTGTCATTGTCCCCATGGTAGGAATGAAAAGGTTCAGTGGTCATGGTTGTGTGCACAGCCTGGGTCAGCACCATCATTTCTGAGAGGTGGTGAAGACATTCAAGGTGAGGCTTGATGGGGCTCTGAGCAACCTGCCCTAGTTAGAGCTGTCCCTGCTTCTTGTAGGGGGGTTGGACTAGATGACCTTTGGAGGTCCCTTCCAACCCAAACCATTCTGTGATTCTTCTAGCCTTAGAATCATTTAGCTTGTAAAGAGTGGCTGAAAATAACCCCCTGACCAGAACAAGAGAAGTTGTAGTGATGGAAACAAATCAAGCCCCAGCCTTTCCTGTTTCTCTTGTGGCTTCCACTGGAAGCTCTAAAATCTCTCTAAGGTAGAACATGTCCCTACAAGATACCAGTTGCCTGCTTTCAGTCTTCCTAAAGGGTGTTATGTTAATATATGGTGGTGGAAACCAATATAAAATAGCCTGTGGTAGTTTGTGTTTGAGTAGACACTGGATAGTCACAAACCTTCTGGCCTTCAGCCTGTTTATGAATAGGAATATTCACATTTATCACCTTTTTCAAGCTGATTATTGATGTAAGATGCCCAAAAGGTGAAGGGAGGGATTCTTACCGAGTCCAGGCTGCCACGGTTGGAGTCCAGGCTGGTCCCATGGGAGTGTCTCAGACCTTCCTCACCGTTCAGAGGCTCAGCCGAGGCGCTCCCTGACTCTCCACAGCCATCAAACTCCTCGTGGTCATAGTCAGACTCCACGTCTGGGGGTGAGGTGTAAATTGGGTCCCCCCCCTCCCCGCTGTTGCTCCTCTGCTTATCTGAGACAGTGCTGTAGATGCTCTCTGCTGGGTCAGACTGGGCTCTCTGCTCCTTGGGGCTACTGGGGCTTTCCACAGGTTGTCCTGGAGCAGGGAGAACCTCTCCCAGTTCCCTCTGAAGAAGCGAGAGGCTTGTGTCCATGCTTGCCTCCAAGCAGTTATTGCTGTTCCTTGTGTCATGCTGATTCAAGTCCACCAAAGTGGAATTTGGCCGCCCCTCATCATCAGCATGGAAACCTTCATCCACTTCTTCCTCAGCCAGTGGTGCCACCAGGCTGCAGTCAATGTTGAGTGTCCCCTCGCTAGACAGCGACCGCTCCAGGTTCTGCACACTTTCATCCAGATTGCCAAAGTCCAGCAGCTCCAAGAACTCCTGGGCAACCCTGGAGGCCTCTTTCTCCAGCCTCTGGATCTCTTCTTCTCGCTGCCGATTGATTTCGTTCCTGGTGCTTTCACAGATGATAGACATATGATCCTCCTTCTGTTGCTGCAACTTCTCAATTTCCTTCTCCAGTCTCAAGATCTCCTCCATCTGACGTCTCTCTTCTTCTTGTAGGGGAATATCCACCTCCTCAGTCTTCACTGCTTCCACCTGAAAGAATTTATAAGAGTGTTAATGCAGTTTCTTCAACCTCTATGTGTTCCTTGCCTGGACCTTTCATTCTTCCTATCTCCTAGGCCTGCAAGAAGATGACTCTAAGCATCCTGCCATCATCCATGGGATGGTAGAACTACTGGATCTCTTTTTTTCCATAGCCTACCTCCTTTCTGACCCATACAAAGAAGATTACTGGGATCAGTGGGTTTTTAGAGGAGCCTCTCTTTCTGCTGCTCATGTTGCAGCCCTTTGTACAGGACAACTCAGATAAAAGCATTCTAGAAATCCATCCTCTCTTGTTGAACTATCTCACACACGTATAGGAGAAACCAGCTCTATACAGATACACAAAGACATAGTCAAGAGCTGAAGAGTTCCCAGAAACTCATTAAAAGATTTGGGGATTTTGCTGCTTCCCAAGTTGGGGTCTGATCATCAGAATCTAGGTCAGGCTTGATGGGGCTCTGAGCAACCTGCCCTAGTTAGAGATGTCCCTGCTTCTTGTAGGGGATTTGGACTAGATGACCTCTGGAGGTGCCTTCCAACCCAACACTTTCACTGATCTTTAGCTAGAAGATGAAGCCACCTTCTCCTCCATGAGGGATGTTGAAAACACACACAAGAAAAATCAAAACTCAATTTCAAAAGGCTTCCACGGACTTCCTAATAGGAGCATGACAATGCAGCCAATGAATTGGGCCATTTAAGCCAAATCTTTGTTTTCTTTAGTCACCCTGTTGCTTGTTCTCTACTTGTGACTCTTCCTTGTGGACAAATGCATTTCTATCCTAGATGACCTCACCTCTCCTGGCCTCAAACTGGGCAACAAATGGTTTGGGGACAGAAATGAGAAGACCCACAGCTGTTTTCACACACCTCAGGGTAGGTGGTCTGCTCTTAGATCAGTTACAAGGGGGTTATTTTAGCCATGGCAGCAACCAGCTGCACTCTTATCTGGGCTGCTACAGGCAACAACCCAGCAGAGCAGCACAAGGTCATGAAAGAAGCTCAAGAAGTAGAGATCAAAAAAGGTGCTGCATGTTCAGTACAGGAATTTTCAATTAGGAACCATGAAAGCTGGGAGATGAGCCTTGGAAATAAAACCCACCTTGTTAACTCCAAGTATCTCTACAGGTCTTGAGTGAACAAACTCCATTTATTAGAGTGTTGCCACAATCACAATATTGGTGAAGTGTCTGGAATTAGGGACCCTTCACAGATACTCAAGAGAAGACAAAAAAGAGAAAACTCAAAAGAGTAACTGCTAAACTTACCTGAGCCACCTTCTGTAGCACATTCAGTTGCTCCTTTTCTCTGTTAAAAAGCAAGATATGACAGAGATACATCAAGTTCTCACACATGAGGATGACTTTCAGAATGACATGGATGCATCATCCCTCCATGGACAAGGTTAAAATGAGGTGCCCGTTGTCAGAGTAGCTTAAAAGCTTTTGTAATTCAGTAAAAATCCCCTTCTCTGGGGTTGGCATGACCTCTGTGGATAGAACTGATCTCCCCCGTGCACTCAACTTCCAGATCCATCAGGAAATGGGATTAGTTGGAACATGCCAGGAAGGACACTGGAAACTGTGACAGGCAGATCGGGTAGAGGTCTTCTCCAACCTAAATGACTCTATGAGAAATGTTGGTGGATCACTGGAAGAGGTTGCCCAGAGAGGTGGTGGAGGCCCCATCCCTGGAGACATTCAAGGTGAGGCTTGATGGGGCTCTGAGCAACCTGCCCTAGGTAGAGCTGTCCCTGCTTCTTGTAGGGGGGTTGGACTAGATGACCTTTAGAGGTCCCTTCCAAATCATTCTATGATTCTATGACTCTAAACAGAATCACAATACATCTGTGGATATTAAATGAGGTTTTTCATGCATAACTGACAGATATCAAGAAACTTAATTTTTTAGAACAGAATTATTGCAATATCAGCATTGAATTCATGTTTTATTTTGCTTTTTATGTATTAAACCCACCCAAACGCATCAACTTTTCCTACTTTGTTAACTGACTAAGCTGAGGACTCTTTATTCTGGAGACCTGGATGCTCCAGCTTGCACAACTCCTCAGTGGCATGCAACCCCTCCTTTACTACTGAAGGCTTCCAGAGCCAGAGTTTGTTAGTAAACATGAGTAGAAATTAAAACCAACCATCCCACAGTGGCGCATCTCCACCCAGACCAAAAATGTTGTGCTCCAAGGGGAAGCCTGGGTCACTATGGACATTTTCTCCATGCTACAAGCAACTCAATTAGTAGAGAGACAAATACCAAGCTTGGGAATTGGGATCTGTGGCTGGAGGCAAAATTCTGCCTGTAGCCACCACTCTGCAGCTAAATCCAGGCTGGCAGTGGCAATTTGGAAATCTATAATTCAACCCCAAGCAGAACAGGAGGGCAAAAACATTTATTTCCCAGGCTCTGCAGCTTTTCCCAGCCAACTTCTCAATTGCAGCTGCAAGTCACAGAGTCTTTCAAGCTCTCACTCTCTCCAAAAAAAATCCCAAATCCAGGGAATGTTTATAAATGAGAGCTGACAGAGGCGAGATCCAGATGGTCCCAGCCCTACTGAGAGATCTCCAGCAGCAGCCACGAGCTAAAACAACTGCCTTAAATGATAAGAGGGTTGAAGAAGCTGAGCTATTTAAAAGCAAAACAAACCAGAAATACAGCCTAAAAATCTCCACACTCATGCCTGCAACTGCTCCTCAAGGTTTTTAGACCTCTGGTGCTTCTTGCTGCTTTCCACCCATCTCCAGCTGATCCCCAAAATTAGGGACATGACTCCAACTTCAGCCTTACCAGGGCCACATGGAACAGAAGAATCACCCCACATCTTACAAAACAATCCTGTTTATAGAGAGCATTTGTCTTCTCCTCTCACACAGCATGACACTGGTGACTAACACCCAACGGAGCCTCCAGATCTCCTTCCTGCTGCTGAAATTCCTCCTTCTACAGTTAGGAATAATGACATGCACAGGGACAGATCTGAGCATGTCTCTACTGAAAGTTACCCCATGTTTTCTTGAATTTGCCAGAATCATTGGCATTGTTACCCTACCTCATTCCAGCCCCTCAACAGATGGTTTCATCTGTAAATTTAATAAGGAGATTCCTCTTTCCTCACCCAACTTTCTATGAAAACTTTGCCCTAGCACCCTGCCCAGCAGACCATGGAAGAAGCCCATCCAAGAGTTGTCTCCTATTTAACAAGAAGCTGCTGCTGTTTACTAATTGCAGAGCAAGAACATAATGCAGTAAAAGCACCAATCCTGGTCTTGCTGCATGTGCTTTATTGCAGGCCACATTCCTTATGGTGTTTTAGAGAATTGTCATAACATGGGAGCATTTCTAGAGTATTGTCATAACACTGACAGGATAAGAGGTTATGGCCTCTAGACCATGGCCCAAAGCCCCACATCTACTCCTCTGTTGAACCCCTCCAGGGATGGGGACTCCACCACCTCCCTGGGCAGCCTGGGCCAGTGCCTGACCACTCTTGCAGTTAAGAACTTCTTCCTAATGTCCAATCTAAACCGCCCCTGGTGCAACTTGAGGCCATCCCCTCTTGTCCTGTCATTAGTTACCTGGGAGAAGAGCCCAACCCCAGCCTCACCACAACCTCCTTTGAGGTAGCTGTAGAGAGCAATGAGGTCTCCTCTGAGCCTCCTCTTCTCCAATGTAATGGAACCATCATTATTGTTCAACAAATTCCTTGACCAAACTGTTCATCACTGGTGTCACTGACTCCATGCCTTGGCCCAGCAGATACATCACCCTCTGTCTCCACCAAAACCACAGGCAATTTCTTTTCCTTGTGACACGCTTCTAACTTTAGAATTTTCTGATGCTTGTCACACATCTCAGTCTGCCAAGAGCCAACTTTGGGACAAGTATGGAACAAAAGCCTCGAAGAAACGTGACCATGTATGAAAAACTTAAAATGTCATAGGATTATTTGCTCAAGTATATAATAATCCCATACTTGAAGTTTGAGGCATCTTAAAAGAATCATTTAGGTTGGAAAAGACCTCCAGGATCAACCTTTGTCCAACATCTCCCTGACCCCCAGACCATGTCCCAAAGCTCCACATCTACTCGTTTGTTGAACCCCTCCAGGGCTGGTGACTCCATCCTTCCTGATGATACTGGTACCTTCTAGTCCCTCCCTCCAGATTTTGGAAGACTGCAAAAAACTTCCTTTACCACTGCAAAAGCAACAAGAAAATTACTCATCTCTGCCCAACTAGTGAAACTGTGGATACCAAAGCAGAGGGACACTAAACAGAGGTAAAAATACACCACAATTATCTTTGGATTAGAATCATAGAATGTTTTAGGCTGGAAGGGACCTCCAGAGGTCATCTGGTCCAACCTCACTACACAAGCAGGGACATCTCTACCTTGGTCAGGTTGCTCAGAGCCCCAGCAATCCTGGCCTTGAATGACTCCAGGGATTGTCCTTGTCCACACTCCTTTCCTATTCCAAACAGCCACCCGCCCACCCCAACGCTGTCCCCTATCACTGGGACACCATCTCATGCAATGGTTGTTCCAGTGTTACCATCACGCCAGTGCCCCAGGTCTGCTTTGACATCCCAGCAGCTCCAGTGCTAGGAACCATGAGTGCAAGACACCATCCTGTACCTTTCCTTCACCTCTTCCTCTTCCCGTTGCCTCCTACGCTCCTCCTCTTCTTGCCATTGTCTTTCCTCTTCCTCTCTTCTGAGCTGCTCTTCCTCCTCTTGCCTCCTCCTCCTCTCCTGGGCTTCCTGCTTCCTCCGGAGCTCCTCCTGGTAGAGGCTTCGAGCCAGGTGGCCACGCCAGTGCTTCTGCAGGGTGATGGCCGAGGTCTTGAGGCGCAGGAGGTTCTTCTTCCAGAAGTAGGCGCGGTAGTTCTTCTGGATGACAACAACACTGGCTAGCACCTGTCGGTACTTCTTCCTGGAAACAGAACCAGACACTCAATGCTCCACCAAGCAGTGTATCCTTTGCAGCCATGCCCTGGTGCACTCACCAACCTCACCCAGGAAAAGGGAATTGGGAATATTGCTCAGAAATGACACAATTTCTCTTCCTCTATGGCTACTACCCATAAATTGTATTCTCCTCGCTCTTCTCACTCCTCTATCTACCACTGGTTTGTTTCTGTGGGCTCCTGCTTTCATGAAGACCCTCAGATATTTGGCACATAGAATCATAGAATGTTTTGGAAGGGACTTCCAAAGGCCATCTAGTCCAACCACCTACAAGAAGCAGGGATGTCTCTAACTAGGGCAGGTTGCTCAGAGCCCCATCAAGCCTCACCTTGAATGTCTCCAGGGATGGGGCCTCCACCACCTCTCTGGGCAGCCTGTTCCACTGATCCACCACCCTCATATTAAAGAACTTTTTCCTCATGTCCAACCTAAATCTCTCCTTTTCTAGCTTCAAACCATCCCCCCTCATCCTGTCACTACAAACCCTTGAGAATAGATCTTCCCCTGCCTTCCTACAGGTTCCTTTCATGGAAAGAGAAGATCCACCAGCCCAAAGTCTTCTTGCATTGCACATACACACACATTGACTGGGCAATTAGCAAAATCAGTCAGTGTGGATTTATTATAATAATAACATAATTTATTATAATAAAACCATACAAACAGCCTTGCTAGGTGATAACAAAGTTCCATGCCGCCCCAGCTTTTAAGTGGCCTAAAGCAAATTACTCCAGGAAAAGCAAAATCAGGGCAAAAAAGGATCTGGTCACATTAATCTCATATTGTTTGGGGGAAAATCCTGTGATACTAGAATATTAATTGCTGAATGCAACCTTGTAAGAGGCTCTCATAAACATATACTTACATTAAACAATATTTTGCTTAAATAATGATATTCAAAATCAACCCTTCGGCATTTTAAAACCCCCCAGAAAATCATGGGACAGCCCCAAAAGAAGAAAAAAAAAAATCATCATTCAGTATTTCTGTAGGTTAGTGAAGGTCTAGAAAAGTCCTTTTTGCCTCTGCATTACAGAATAGTTTTATCAAGGACCTGAAAAAAAGTCACTGGTAAAAATTTAGGGGTCAGGGAGATGTTGGGATGAAGGTTGGACTTGATGATCCTAGAGGTCTTTTCCAGCCTCAATGATACTGAGTTTGTCCAGGACACAAAAAACTGGGCAAATAACAAAAGAGAGACTATTACACACTAATCCAGATCAATTTGTAAGCTAGACTCAAGCAAACATTAAACAATCCCAAAGGGCCAAACATAAGGGCTTGTCTTGAAGAACCAAAGACCAAACACACCTGATGTAGGATCATGTGAGGAAGCAGCAAGCCAAAAAAAACCCATTTGGGGGCCACAAAAAAAATGCTACTGGGATTCTTGTACTTGGAAGGAGAAGAACTGATTGGGAGGGGATTGCCCAGCTACTTTTATCCTGTGTTCCATGTGAGCATCCCCATTTCAAGAACAATGTTAGACCCTAAAGTGGGCCTGGAACCAGAAATTCTGACTTAAAGAGAACAATTCCTCCATCACCTAAAGAGAGAGAAGACTAAGGAAAGGCTTGATCCCAAAGTACCCACATTTTTGGGTGGCATTTCTATTTATCCAACAGGGGATATACCAGAATTTAATGGACCTGAAGCCTATTTGCCCTGAGGTCACTTCCAACCTGGCATCCTATGATTCTATTCAGGCTGGAAATGAGTGGATATTTTCAAAAGTAATTGAATATCTTTGGACATCTTGCTGTAGGGAAATGATCACTGCTACTATTCAACTCAAAACCTTCTTTACCAGAATTTGCAGAGGGAAATTCTACGGGGCTGTTACACAGGACCTTGGGCCAGCAAACCCTGTGAGGTCTCACAGTCCTAGAAAGCATGCTGGAAATAGCACAGGATGATCCCATATCCTTCCCACAGACCTTCTGCACCCCAGTGAGGAAAAGACACACCCCAAAATCCCCTTCCTGGCAATCAAACCCCTTTAAAATGACAGCAGAGACCCACTGCTGGCAGCTTCCCACCTCCCTGCACATCAGCCTGGGCAAGAAACCCAGGAGGAGGATGCTAATAGTAGTGTGCAGGGGTCATGCTCTTTTCCAGAAGTATTAAGTCAAAGGGAGGAAACACAGAGAAAAGGAGAGGAAAGGGAAGAGGTGATAAGAAGTGGGAGGTTTTGGAGGTTTCCAGTCCCTGCAGCCCTGCTCCCTCCGTCCTGCACAGGGGGTGTGAACAGCTGCACCCACCCCCTCTGCCAAGGCTGATACAAGGGCACCAAAAAGGGCACTCTGACTTTTACAAACTGCATCTGCCAGCAGCTCTCTGGAGCGCAACACGTGCCAAGCCCTGCCCAGCCACAGCCTGGCCCTGCCTGCTAATGTGCCAGGCTGAAGTGCCCCCTCATTCCTCATGACTCCAGCCAAGCCTGCAGATGCCCTTCAGCTGGAATGGCTGCAGGCAGGGCATGGATTTCATCCCCACTCTTCAGCCTTCCACTCACCCTCTTGCACTGCCCAAGCAAATTCAACTTGCAGCCCATGCTGAGGAATCGGGAGACATCCTGACCATAGAGAATCAAGTGATTCCATGATTCTCCATGGTCAGGATGGCTCCCAGTATATCACTGGAGATGGTGAGGTCTCCAATGCTGCCTTTGGAATGTAATTATCCTATTGATGAGCTGTAGTTGGCAGTTATACCTCCAAAAATTACTCCATACCCCCCTGTTCTCTAATTTCCTACTGTCTTGTTCCCCTGAACAATAAGATACTGCAGAATCCAGGGTCACAGACAAATTTCTATGTGGATCCCACAAGCTGGGAACAGTTATTTGTATTTTAGCTGGTGAATTTAGCTGGTGTATTTTACCTGCAGCTTTGATTAGTTACAAAAAACGGGGTCATCTCAGTGGGTTTGATTTTCTTGACTCACATTTTAGTGGTCAGAGATACCAGGCTGCAGGGAATGAGAGCAATTAAATCCCTTTCCCCTTTAGGATTGGTTCTCCAGGCTCACACAAGTTCACTAAGGGGGAGAAACCAGTAAAATCCTTCCCGTGGCATATGTGCCCTTCTTTGCCAACCCGCTTTGCATGAGCCCAAGTGAATTTAAATGCCCTTATCCTTGCAAAACTAACAGGAATAATACCAAGCCTAAGGCAGCACACGCTGACCTCTGCCCACCTCTGCACAGACCATTCCTGCTTGCCCAGACAAACTCCCTCTTGCTGGACCTTCTCCAATACAGGTGCAGTGCAACTGAAAACTCTTCCCAGAAGTTTTCCAGCCTCCCTTCCTAACTCTTTCCTCACTCCCTGCCCCTACAAAGCTCAGTTGCCTCCAGCTGCTTAGAGGATTTCCACCCTGGCTGCAGCAGCACAGCCTGTGCTTAACGTTGAGACCCAGAAGAGCAACATGTGGGATAAGGAATTCAGCTCTGTGGAGAGCAGAGGACCACAAGATTGCTGGCCAAGAGGAACACTGTCTCCATCAGAGCCCTGCAGGGCAGCAGCTACCTCCCCAGGAACTTGGGAGCAGTAGTAATCCAGTTTGCCTGCAGGGATGTTTCCCAGGAAAATCAATTTTCCCGTGCTAATCCCTACCCCTCTCTCTAAACAAAGTAAAACAGAGCAGAGGCCCTGACACGAAGAACTTGCAACCTCACGTCCAAACAATAGAGCAGGCTCATTTGTCTTCCTAGAGGGAAATAAATACAAGAATAAAAGCCCCTGAGACCAAACGTGCATCTTGCTGATATGGCACGGCAGGCTACAACCCTTGCACACATTTCCCACCACACCACCAGCTACCTGCTGCAACTGGAGCTCTAAGAAGAGGTCCCTGCTGGAAGAGCTCTGCTGGTGAAGGACTTCACCTCCTCACACCCCTGACTGACAGGTGTCTGGAGCAGAGACCAGCCAGGAAAGAGCATCTTGCTGGGATTAAGTGTGCATGCCACAGCCATGAAGGAGTCAGCTGCTGCTGCTGCTGCGAGGGGCAGAGGAGGGGTGGCTTGGCTCCAGTCGGTTCTCCAAACCCTCCTCTGGTCAGGTGCAGAAGGGAGCGGCAAAGAGGAGATTACTGGTGCAAAGCTGGCCCCAACCCAATTCTGAAGAGTTAATTAAAAGGAGAAGGGAGATCACGAGGCAAAGCAGGCAGGGCGAGAGCAAAGAGGGTGAGGAAGGCAGAGCCACAAGTGAGGAAGGAGCGGTTTGCAGTTGACAGGCTGGAGGAAAAGGAGAGGACCCAAAGCGTAGGTGGGGCTCAGGCAGGAGAGCCCTGGAGGCAAGGAAAAGGTGTCCTCGGAGGCAAGCAATGGGCATGGAGGTCCCTGCAGAAGAGCAGCCCTGAGGAAGGGTGCGGGCGTGCACGGAACCCAAGAAGAGGTGGCAGAGGTGCAGAAAGGTCTCAGCAGAACTAAAGCCAGCAGGGAGGGGTGGACACCAACAGCTCCCCCTTGGAACGCAGGAGGGGAAGAAGAAGGGAGGGATGCAGGGGACCAGAGAGCGAAGCGGGGGGTCAGGCAAGCAGGAGGATGGTGGGACAGCCCCGGCACTGACCTTGCCATGTAGCCCAAGACGTGGGCCCGGATGACTAGAGCTGCTTTCCTCAACTCCTCTTCCCGATCCTTCTCCAGCTTCTGCTCGAGAGCTTCCTTCAGGAAAACCTGACGCCGAGGGGGGAGGAGTTTCGATAAACACAAAGAGAGGAAAGAAGTCAGTCCCGGGGAGGTCCCGGCCCCGGGGAACCGGCCGCGGGGGCAGCAGCACCGGGACCGAGCTCCGCGCCCAGCCCCCGCCGCCCTCCCCAGCCAGGGCTTGGAGAGGGAGGGAGGGAGGGAGCGGGGAAGGAGGGAAAGAGGAGGGAAAGAGGAGGGAGGAGGAGGAGGAGGAGGAGAGCCTCTGCTCGGCCTGGGGTTAACTCTTTCCCGGCTTTCCTGGCACAAGCCGGCGCCTCCCGGCAGCCGGCACCGGTGCCTGCCTGGGGGATTAAATGTCTTGCAAGGAAACTCCTCCGCATCTCAAGGCTAGGGAGGAGCGTTTCCATTTCTAGGCTCCTTAGCAGCGATCCTAATAGTGGAAGAAAGCTGGAAAGCCCTGTCGAGGTGGGAGCTGAAGCCCCCCCACCAGCCTTCAGAAACTCCGAGGTGGAGATGCTCCCATGCTGAAGAGGTTCAGACCCTCAGTCCACCAGAGCTGACGCCCCCCCCCCCAGCTTCCAGAAACACTGAGGTGGAGATGCTTCCATGCTGAAGAGGTTCAGCAGTGCAGCAAGCATGAGGGGGACCTGAGCCCCAATGGGACAGGTCTCCAAGGATTACTGGTTGCACTTCAGTGTCCAGTATTTTAATCCTCAAGCATCTTCTGGGATTGTTTAGCTCAGAGAAGAGGAGGCTGAGAGGAGACCTCATTGCTCTCTACAACTACCTCAAAGAGACCTTGGGCTCTTCTCCCAAGTAACTAATGACAGGACAAGAGGTGATGGCCTCAGGTTGTGCCAGGGGAGGTTTAGATTGGACATTAGGAAGAAGTTCTTTGCTGCAAGAGTGGTCAGGGACTGGCCCAGGCTGCCCAGGGAGGTGCTGGAGTCCCCATCCCTGGAGGGGTTCAACAAATGAGTAGATGTGGAGCTTTGGGACATAGTCTAGGGGTCAGGGAGATGTTGGGATGAAGGTTGGACTTGATGATCCTAGAGGTCTTCTCCAACCTAAATGATTCTGTGATTCCATCACCTGTATTTCAAACCTCTGCTCAGTGCTAAATGCTTGTGTGAGGGATGATGGTGCTGTCTTAGAGACAAAAGGACTGAGATACAAGCAAGGCAAGAGCACATTCACAGGAATTGTGCTGACATGTCCAAGCTACTTCAAATCAGGTGGCTGGCATGATGTTAGCCCAGGATTCAGCACTAATTACTGACATAAATGCTTTGCTTTTTGAGATGGGCTGGAGCCTGCATGGAGCTGTGGTGGTACCCAGCCTGGAAGAAGTTGGCTAAGGTATGTCCATACAAGCTGCAGTCCCAGCAGCAACTGCCATATGGCCATGCTCGCGTGACCTGACATGGGCCAAATCTCTGCCAGGGCCAGGAAAGTGCCAACCCCTGTGTTAAAGCTCTGGGACCTGACACTCATTAATCTGTGGAACTACATTAATCAGTAGAAACTCCTTATGAATTTATTAGATCCCTTACAAATGGATCCACGTGGCTACGCTGAGAGGCCAGGGGGATATTCAGAGATTTGAACAGTCATTTAGTCCTGGGTACTGCACAAACCCTCCCCCATGTCCCTGTATATCTTCCCTTCCATCACTGCTTTTGGCCTCATCACTTATTTAGGCTCTTTTTTCCCCCCTCTGCAATGACCACCTTGTACCAAAACCTCTCCCTGAGTTAGAACCCATAGCCAGTGACTTTCCTGGCCTCGAATTTCCCCTGGCAAGCCATTGCCATTAAGCTGGCCTGAAGAAATGAGCTGGTTTGTAATGACTAAGTAACCGTGGGTCGCCTTAAAAGAAGGCTCATTATCAAGGCACTGCCAACCATGAAGCTGGCACCCTTCCCTGCAACTTGTACATCCACTCCCTCTGTCAACTCAACAATCTTTTAAAGACCTGGAGGCAGGGATTGCTCTTGCCATTGCATTCCAGAACCAAGCAGCAGTCACCCCTGTCAAGAATGCAAGCAGCAAAATATTGTCCCAGTCCATCACCTTAATGAAATTGCAGAAATGCTCAGTCCATCAGGATTTCTCTAGCAAGCACAGACTTTGCTGTGCCAGTAAGGAGGGGGGAAAAGCCTAATTTCAGGGCATGCAGAGTTCAACAAGACCCAACCTTAATCCTATGGGGCTTTCTGTACATGCTTGAGGGTTAATCCCAAGTAATACAATATCTAGTTATAAGCTATTGGCATTTTGAGGTTGGTTTTTTTTTTAGACTTCCATAAATGACAAGAAAGAGTAAAATGTGTTCAAATCCAGAGATATGGTTGATGCCTTGTGGAAATCACTTGGAAGGTGGCCATTTATTTGTGATAGTTTCTAGTCACTTTCTGCAAACATGAGATCACTCTAATCTGAGGAAGGGATGACTGAGCAAAACACACAAGGTTTCTCCTGTCCTAGCTGCTCATATTAGACAGGGGTGAGGTTTGAAACCACAAGTCATCACCACAGTGTTCCTCACAACCTCGGTGCCTCCACGCACCATCAGAGCCACAGGGACCATGTGATGGTTACGTGTGGATCAGCAGACACGAGCTGTGTGTGCTCCCATGTGTACCTAAGTGGGGTCATCTGACTGCTGGGGACAACAGTGGGAAAGCAGGAAGAGGGTCACTCTGACCTGGGTGCCAAAGAGTCTCCAGAAGCATGGCAGAAGGTCCAGTTGCCTTGAGGAAAGGGGCTCAGAAGCTGCCCTGAACATCCCAGCACCTCCCCAGTGAAGACAAGGGCACCTTGGCACAAGCTGCTTGTTTGCACCCAAGCCCTCATCTCTGCCACGTCACCGGATAGAACCTGCCTTCCATACATTAATACCTTTTATAAACAGCAATTTGACAATTACCAGCACAGCAGCTGCTCTATTCTTCATGAAAAACACAAAGATCATCCTGCCCTTCCTCCTCCATTTCCTTTCCCAAGCTTCACAATCCCCTGCACTCATTCACAGAGTCTTTTCCTTCCTCCTCCAAACAATTGCATGGGATATAATTATCCTTCCATTCATTTGGCAGGAAGTATTCCCCCTTCTATGAGCCTTGCTCTTCACCCACCCCTTCTACTTCTTCCTAGGTTACATCCCCATTGTCCTGCCACACCTTTTTCAGGAGCTGCTCCTGGCTCTATAAACCCAAGGTAAGTTCTGGGTACCCATAGTAACTAATGACAGGACAAGAGGTGGTGGCCTCAAGTTGCACCAGAAGAAGTTCTTTGCTGGTCAGGGACTGGCCCAGGCTGCCCAGGGAGGTGGTGGAGTCCCCATCCCTGGAGGGGTTCAACAAATGAGTAGATGTGGTGCTTTGGGACATGGTCTGGGGGTCAGGGAGATGTTGGACAAAGGTTGGACTTGATGATCCTAGAGGTCTTTTCCAACCTAAGTGATTCTATGATTCTATTATCTGAAGAATGAAATGACAGGGCAAAGGTGACAGCACCTTGGAGGAGCCAGCAGCAAGGGTGGAAGAGGCCAAGACAGTCTTGGAGTGAGATATTCTTTAGAATAAGTAGAATTTCTCCCCTTTACCAGGACAGACCTCTCTAATCCAAGCCACACTGAATATAGAATAACTTCTACATCCGAACAAGATGATTCAACTGCTTCCCACCTCCCTGCTCCC
>VYZX01022254.1:54859-85571 GCA_013401335.1 Brachypteracias leptosomus | reverse complement strand
GTCTAGGCTACAGGCAAGGAGGCCATGGTTAGAAAAACATTCCACAAATGATCCATATCAGTGACTGCAGCTATTGGGGGAGCAAACATATAGAATTATCTACCCTGGGGCTGCCCCAGCACGTGGCACAGTGACAGCAATTACCTGCTGAGAAAATCCTGGAAAAGGCGCCTGATAGGGAATCCTGCCCTCCGAACTTTCACCGTCTCCAGCATCCCTGAGTATCGGAGCTGATTTAGCACCACGTCGGGATTGAAGAGGTTTGGTGCCTACAGCATGAGCCAGAGTCAAAAACAAAGGAGAAAAGAGATGGGATAAGTGTTGGTCTTGGTGTTATTTCTTTGCTGCCCTGAACAGCAGGCACTAAAAGGTTGTACATCTATTTTTTGTAGAAGGTCAAGGCTGCATTTTGGGGCATGCCGGGTGAAAAGGGGGAAGTTTGGGTGCAGAAAAAGGGGTGAAAGGGAGCTGGGCAGATCCTGGAAAAAAATAAACCAGTCTGCAAACTGCTGTCATATGAATCATGGCAGCAAAGCGATGATTTAATGCGTTGACACATACAAAAAGCACGGCTCTGACTCAGGTCTCTCTGCCATCTTTTTCCAGGCAAACTGCAGGATTCTTTTTGGGTATAAAACCCCCAGCAGCCTTTTCTCTGCCATGTCATCCAGGGTTTTTTTTTTGCTGGAAGCCAGACTTGCCTTTTCTGTATTTGGTTTGATGCAACGGATGAAGAATGGGTTGGAAGTGCTGAGCGTGGCCATCAGGGAGTGGAGAGAATCCTAAAAAGCAGCGAGACAAAACCCAAAGGGTCAGTCACTACAGGAGGGGAAGGGGCTACATCTGGTGCAATAGGGTCGTCATGCAGCACCCCCTGTTCCTAATGTCCTTGGACTCTGTCTACCAACAACTCAATAACCCAGGAGATCCCTTCCTGTCCAAAACATGTCCAGGTTACTCTGTTTACGTGGCCATCCTTGTTCTCAGACCTATGTAGCTGATGAGTTATTCCTACAAGACTCTCTACATATAGGAAATTAAACCTGTGAAACTAAACAGGTTTGCAGACAATCAAGGGGGTGGGAGATTCATACTAGTGAGGTTTTATTGGAATTGCCACTAGACCTGAAAAAGGTGTGGCTTAAAAGGTCACACACACTTTGCTGAAACACCAAAAAAGATGAAAGAACCTCAAGGACTTTGTATGCTTAGCAAAGTCTTCTCCTCTCCCACCCTGCTCAGTCTTAGCATCCCCCCTTTCACCCCAGCCAGGAATCCTCAGGGCCTTTTTTTAGCACCACAGCAATTCCTGCACATTTCCAGTGCTGGACACAAAGCAGGGCTGAGTGACTCCTCTTGGCTCCAGGCTTTGCTGAACCCATCTGCTCCTCCCCAGGAACCTGCTGCTCTCTTGGACAACATCCTACCCTGAACTGGGAGCTGACGGTCGGTCTGCGCCTCTGGGTGCCCATCTTCAGTGTCTCCTCACTGCACCGGCTGCAGACTCTTTCGAAAAGGTCATAGATGAAGTCCAGCCTAAGGGAGAGGAGAAGAATTAAAGAAGAGGCAAGACACCCACCATCTGTGAGCAGAGGGCTCCTGTTCTCAGCTCCTGCCCTCTCCTCATTGTTATTCCTGCTGTGCCAGAGTGGCTGCAGGAGGCAGCTGGGCACTTCAGGGAGCAAATTCATACTCTCCATGCAGCTGCAAAGCCAGAAACCTCATCTCACATCATCAAGGAGGATGTTACACAAAGGAAGATCTCCATCCTGCACTGCCTAGGACACCTCCATGAGCTATATGCCCCCAGGTGAAACCACCTTGGATGTACTCGAGCTAGACTGTGTGCTGTCACACCTCTCCTGACCTAGCTCCCAGGACATGTTCCTGGTTCTTATGAGGTTGCACAAAGTTCTCCAGCACTGCTTGTGCCAGTTTATTATGGCTGCTTATAGCAGAATTTCCCTTTCTGGCTGGCTGAAAAACCCCTTCTACAGAGAAGGGCTCTATCTAGAGTCCTTCTATTGTGCTGGCCAATGACAACCACAATTCTGGCTTCAAGTCCTGTGTAAAATGTTCCCCAGATGCCACTGTCCAACTAAGGCAGCTATAAGCAGCTCTTACTCTCAGTTCCTTCAGCTCCCAGTGCAAACTCTGCAGAAGCTTCAGAGAAGACGCAATCCTCAAACAGCATCATCAGGCTGAAGCCCAAAGGCAACACATGGACTTGGTAAGAAGCATGTGGAAGAGCTACTCAAAAACTTCTAGGGTCTGTCACATTATTAAATGTCTCTCTCCTATGAGGCCTCATCTCTGTCTTCCAGACCTTGCTCTAGAGTGACACTCATTGAGACTTGACCCATTTGGGGGCAAATTTGCCATTGTTTGGACAAGGTGGTAAGGGAAAGAAGAGGAAGGGAAGAGAGGAGGGAGAAAACCAGCTTTGTCTGGAGGGATTTTATAGCCCTTTTCAAAAGTGGGACAACAAGAGCACTGTGCTTCATCTGCCTTCTCCAGCTCTCCCTTCTTTTGCCAGGACATTTAGATACAAAGAGAAGAATGATAAAAAATGATGCCCTGATGCTCAGACCAAAGCAACTGCTTTCCTTGGTCTGGTTGTCACATGAACGTGGCTTAGTCCAGCCCACCAGATGTGGGCTCCTCACAAGCAGGAGGGGGATGTACCTGCTGTCCTTCAGCATGTTCAGAATGTCATCTCGAAAGGTGTCTCTGTTCTTCTCCAGAAAGCCTCGTACATCGTAGAGCACCTGCAAGGCAAGCAGAGCCACCAGAAGAACTTCTCCATGAACATGCCAACGTTCAAGACCTTCAGCAGAGCTACCCAGCAGTGCTGCAGCCATCTGCCAAGATCTCAATGTTTGGGGTCAAAGAGCTCCAGAGCTCTGCAGTCACTGGCAAAAAAAGTGGCTTTTAGCCACCAGTTAAAAAACACAAAACCAGAAAGACCCTTTGGAAAGGAGCCAAGTGAAGCAGCTGCAGAGATTTGCCTGGTGGGGGGGAGTGTGGAAATCTTCTACAAGGTGTGAGGTGCTCCAATCACTTCAGGAAATATTGACTATGCCACCGTGTGCCCTGACCTCCCACCTGCTAGTGCTCAGCAGATACGATTCTAGGAAGGGTTAGACCTTCTTTAGTGAGGTGCCCTCCCTTGACACACACCCCCACCTGCTCCATATCTCTCCATCATTTAACCTTGAAGACCTTTTCCTTTTTTGCAATAGGTATTTAGCCTTTTCTCCTCCCCCCCAAAAGTGAATTTTTTCTTGAGACTTTTATTGTGAACGTCCAAGAAAGGACAAGATGAATAACAGAAGTAAGGAGGAGTTCCTCCTCCAAACTAAAAGTCACCTCAGAAATTCAAACGTCCAAGATGGAGAATATAGGACTGGAGAATGATTTAAGCCCATCACACTCCCTGTGCTCTGGCACGGGACACTGACTGTGTGGAAAAACACAGCTCTGAGAGATATTCTGGATTTTGGGGATCTAAGACCCCAGGATAGACCCTGAGCACCTACCTCCCCAGCATAGTGTCTTATACCAAACTGATGGTCTGTTACCCGAGGCTTCACATAGTAGTGGTTGCTCTGAAATGAAAGAAAAAGAATAAACAGGCTCAGTCAGGAACTCTGCCGTGGCTATGACAGTGTTGGGATGGACAAGGACCAGATATCTGCAGCTACATTACAAATATGGCTTCACATGGACCCCATTTCTTTGCTCTTCCCTTTCCCCAATCCACTCGTCTTTTTCCAGCCACAAACTTCCCTCTTCCACTCCAAACGTGACTGTTACTGATGCTCTCACTCCTCTCATCTCCCTCTCTACCCTTTCATCTCATCCATGCCTACACCACTACTGGTTCCTTCACCCACCTCCCCTGTTGCTCCTCTCCCCAGTGGCATCAGAGGTTCTATTCTCTTCAATCCCAGCTCTGTGCTTTTCCTCCTTAAGGAAAAGTCCCCAGAAAACACAGAGAGGAGGGTTTGTCCTTTTATAATGCCCTTCAGGCTTCCCAGCAAGGCTGGCTGGATGCCTTCCAGTGCTCTTCCAGACAGCACCAGTGACTTCAACTGGGACAAAACCCACTTTTGCCTTCAAAAATGCAAAGCCTGGAGCACTCTCTACTTCATTATCCCTCCCTTCAGCTCAGCTTCTTCCACCTCTGCAGCTCCCCAGGGTTCCACATTAGCTGCTCCCCCCTCAAAGCAGAGGTGACCCTATGAACAGCTTAATGAGGAGGCTCCTCAATTACACAGAAGTCACCCAAAATAGTAACCGAAACATTGTGGGGCCTGAAGGAATGCAAAATAATCCTGGCAGTCTCCTGCTGCTGTACAATTAACCACAGGTATGTTCTGGGCTGATTATTTCTCTCAGAAAAGAATAGAGAAGAGATGTAGAGGAATTCAGGGACAAACAGCAGAGAGAAAGAGGAGCTTTGAATTGTCTCCATGTCGAGAAGAGGTTGAGATAGTTCCAAAAGAAAATTCAAAATAAGTGATGTATTAAAAATATTCATAAGTTTTATATTAAAAGTTAATGAAATACTAAGAATAATAAGAAATAAAAAAGGCAAATCAGGCATCCTCACATACCTGGACCTACAATACAAGGGAAAGCCCCAGCAGACTAAATTGAAGGCACCAATTTAAGCCTAAAGAAAGGAAATATCTCCACAAAACTATGCATAAGAAGCCACCTAGAAGTCATTGGTACTGTACCCAATTTGTAGTCACAAATATTACCAGCAGGGTTAGATGCAGGTATGAAAAATGAGAATATCTGCATCTATGCCAATTAAAAAAAAAAAGTCAGATAAAGGATACAAATGTGGGTGTTTTCAGCCTGAATTAGAGGAGAAGGAAACATATTAGCTGGCAATGTTCTACAATGTTCTTACTAAAGCAGTAAATTGTTCCACAAGTCACTGCTACAGGGTTTAATTTGCTTTGTTTTCAGTCTGTTTAAGAAGAACAGAGTGTTGGCTGTAGCAGAGATGGGGTAAGGGATTGCTACAGGGATCTCACTGTGGTTTCCATGTCAGAGAATCATTGAGGTTGGCAAAGACCTCCAGGATCATCAAGTCCAACCTTTGTCCAGCATCTCCCTGACCCCTGCCTAGACCTTATCCCCAGGATAACGTTCTGACCTGCATGAAAAAGCCCTTCTATTCCTGTGTCCAGAGCACAACAGAGGACAGAATTGAATTAATGAGGAGCAACAAGAGGGCTTTCATCAAAAGTCATGAGACAGAAGCCATCCCCAGCCCCAGGAGACAGAGATTTGAGGAGCTCTGGAGCAGGGTCAGCTGGCAGGAGGAACCCAAACACCCTGAGCAGCCACATCTGCCTGGGGTGCTGCCTCGTGTCCCAGCCCAGCAGAACCTGAGCTCCATCCCATGCTCCATCTTCCCATCTCCTCTACCCCCAGCCTGGGGGACACACACTCCCCCTCTCTGTGTGCACCAGAGCCCGTTTCCAGGTTCCTTTGCATGCTGCTGGTGCTCAGTACATTATTAGATACTTGCAGATTTGAGCCTAAGGCAGTTTAAATTTCCTGCCCAAAGCACATATTTTACCTCAATAAAGCCTTCACTTTGCAGTCTGAGCTGCTGATGGGGCCAACACGCTGATCACTTGCCTGCCAGGTTATTTTCTGACTTACCATATGCTGGCTGTGAAGTTTTTCCAGAAGGGTGTTGTCTGTGCCTTTGGGGAAGCGACTCTCTTCATTCACCAACGCCAGTAGACCCAGTTTCTACAGCCAAGCACGAGAGAGGCTTTTACAGTCAGCAAAAGCTCCAACCACACAGCACCAAGCCAAGGGCTGGAGATCTGGACAGCACCTTGAGTATGACCCCTGAGATACACCCAGCAAAGCTCGAGGTCAAAGCAGAGTCCTGGCCAGTCAATGCATTCAGCAAGTGGAGATTATTTATTAAAAATTCACATTAAGGCTTAACTTAAATGCTGCTCCCTGTCTAAAGCTCTGACACTCTCCCTAAGCTTAGTCTGAATAACGAGCTGAGCTCAGCTTTACTGAGACAGGCCCAAGGCTAGAGCAGGTTTTGCCAGCTCACAATGGGAAGGGGATTTAATTTTAGATTTCTTAAGAGCAGGAAACCCCAGGGAAGGTCTCAGGACAATCAGCAGCCCCCAAGCTGTGATCCCTGGAAGCTGCCCCAGATAACTGCTCACCTTCTCAATAAGGTCCAGGCACTCTGCATTATCCATCCAGTCAATGGCTTCCCAGTTTATCCCTTCCCTGACAATGAAAAACAAACAGGAAAAAACCATGAAATGCAAAATTCAATGCCCTGAGGTGCAGGAGAACAGAAGTAGCTGAGCAAGGCAGTTGTCCCAAGACTAAAGACAACTTTGCAGGAGTTAAGGGAAGAGAATAGGAGGCACTGCACTGATAACACAAGGAAATCCAAGTAGGAGACAGCCCCTTCTCATCCATCCCAGTCGTTCAGACTGATGCTCATCTCGTAGTCATTGAGCAAACTCCACACCAAGCACTAAGAAGCTGCACTTGGTCTCAGCTGCTCTTTCAGGAGTAAGGAGCATCAGCTCCAGTGGTGGTGATGATGGACAGTTTGCTAACCAGCTTCAAGAGCTGTCCCACCAATCTGGAAGCACAGCTGCCACAAGACTGAACCACCATTCAGAGGTGGTCCACCAGAAGAAGAGGCAGGAGGAACTTCTCAGGGAGAGTTTTGAAGAGGATGACACAGATAAGCTTTGACCTGACAAGCAAGGGACCTCCAGGGTGCTCCTGCACCTTTCAGAGTGGGAGCTGATGTAGGTACAGCAGCATGATAAGGGTGCTTTGAACATCATCCATGAAATTCTGTCCATCTGGGCTGAATGTGTTTTCTTCCTCCCTTCTTACACCCCCATAATGGAGGCTGCTTCTGTCCTCAGGATGCAGAGAAGCCTGGGAATAACCCTGGCCCAGGAATCTGAGGAAGACTCCAAGGTGTGAAGCCATTACTGACATTCTGACACAGGCTAACATCTTGAAGATACCAAAGCTGTTGTCTACAACCCCATCAGCCTAAGCTCAAAGCATCCAGAAACCTGTGGGCAACAGCTGGAAGCAACAAACAGGAGTAATTTCTGAAGAACAGAAAGAACTATCTATCCTCCCCAGGGAATGGAGCATCTTATCTACTTAATGACCAAAAAAAGGTCAGTTCACAGTGTTTCACAGTGTTGCACCAATGGGTGTCAGAGAGACCATGTATTTTTACACAAAGATGCCTTGGGTTCCTTCTCAGGACAAGAGGACCTTCAAGGATTGAAGGGAGCAGAGTTTTCTGAAGCAAATAAATCAATCAAGTTGTCCCTAGTGCCACAGGCCCCTTGTCCAATGATGAAATCCTAATCAAATGGTGAAATCCTAATCAAATGGTGAAATCCACAGAGCTCCTGACTCAACCTGAGGAAGCAGAGCTGATACTGGGAGAGATAAGCCTTAAGCACATTACCCTAGAATGCCTTGATGAGCAGTCAATAACAAAACCCTCCCGTTCTTCCCAAAGTTCAGCCACAGAACTTCAACTCCTATGCAATCATCAGGAAAAAATGTTTTGTCATGATGATACCATCCTCAACCCAGGCTTCCTGCAGTGGTGGAGCTGGCCTGAGAAGGGGGTGCAGAAATAGCCCTGCAGTTGGGTAATCTTCAGCATTTAATGAATTGCCTATTCAGCTGTCTCCCTTTACCAGGCTGCTCTCATGTGCCCTCCCTGACCCCATTCAATTGCTCCATTCACAAACATAAAGGCTTCTGTTTCGGAGCAAGAGCTGAAGTATTTGTCCAGCAGCCTCCTCTAGAAGCAGAAATACTCTAGAACATATCAGGTACTTCACAAGATACAACCCAATGTGAAGAGAAGCAGCTGTGCAGAAGGTCCATGCTCTTTAAGCTCAGGGAACAGTGATTTAATTCTCCTGGCTGAGGAAAAGAGCCCTTTCCACAGCATGGGAACCTCTAGGACATGTTATCTAACCATCTATCTTTAGGGACAGACTTTTTGACCACCAAGATCCCAGCTGCACAACAACATCACCACCTTAGGTAAATCATTGCTGACATCAGTAATGACATGTTCTAGTGGGTTAAAGCCCAAGATCTTTCCATTCCACTGAGAGAATCATAGAATGCCCAGTTGGAAGGGACCTCAAGGATCATCTAGTTCAACCAGAACCTGGACTTTCTAAATACTACAAGGGAAAAAAAGCTTTGGCTTGGAGACAAGTGACCTATGCTGGCAGTGCTCATGGAGACACCTCCACAGGGCTGCACTAAGGTGCAGCTGCCTCTGCCTTAGTGGTAGGGATTGGACAACAAAAGAAATGATGGTGGAGCCACCATCCCTGTAGGTGTTCAACAAACCAGTAGATGTAGCACTTTAAGACATGGTCTGGGGGTCAGGGAGATGTTGGACAAAGGTTGGACTTGATGATCCTAGAGGTCTTCTCCAACCTAAATGATGCTATGATTCTATGTCCTCCATTCTACCACCCATGAGAGCAACGGGGACCCTCTCCCTCCCTTTGTCACCTGTTGTACTCCAGCTGCTCCAAGGAGAAGATGTGCTTGTTGAAATATTCCTGGAGCTTCTCGTTTGCATAGTTAATGTTAAACTGCTCAAAACGATTCACCTGTAAGACAAAAACCCCCCAAAACTTAGAAAACAATATTCTAGAAGAATCTATAAGAGCAATGGGGACGTTGCCAGGCCTGGAATAAAGTCAGAGAGCATAGAGGCAAGGGGTGTCAGATGGAGATGAGGAGGACAGGTCTACTAGAACCTGGCAAGGTTAATTCCATAGGCCTAAATAGTCATAAAGAACAATAAAGTCATCAAGAAAATCACATTTCTCCTCTTCTTAGGAAGAAAGGAATATAATTCCTTGAGTGTTAGGTCACTGGGCTTCCTCTTCTGTGAAACATCTGAGCAGTCACTACATGGCTGCTCACCATGCAGTGAGGAAAGAGCAGTGGAGAAACCCCAGAATGTCCTATTCTAACCTAAAAACCCAACCAAAATTCCTTCCTCTAGGCACTGGTAGCTCCAAAACCAACCCACCCTGCAAAAGACAAACTCCTGACCTGAAAGTTCTCGAAGCCAAAGATATCCAGGATGCCAACAGACTTGAAGTTCTCCTTGCCTTTGATCTTCGTGTTAATCTTGCTGATGAGCCAGGAAAAACACTGGGAATAGAGGGCCATGGAGAGGGAGTCCCTGGAGTCAGCTGCCTGGAGAAACAGAGAGAAACAATCAGTCACTGGGAGAAGAGGAGGTATAAGGGACTCTCTGTGGGACTCCCCCAGTTCTCCTCAGATGTCTCAGCCTCTGTGGGGTTGTGTATGGTGCAGTATTTATATGGACAGCCAACATTCAAGGTCACAAATAGCCCGGCCATGCACAGATGGACCATCTATGACCCTTGGGTGACTGAACTTGAGAGTCTGAAGGAAGTAGTGAAATCACTGACATCTTCTGGAACAAGTGCTGGGGCAGGAAAGGTGGCAAAATACCCCCTGGCCATGCCTGCAGCAGTCATCTGCATCACCTCAGCCAACATCTGCAGGGACAGGCACATGTCTCGCTCCAGTACTCCCAGTAGAGCTGCCAAGAGGTGGCTGCTCAGCATTTAAAAACTGGCAGAGCAGGATTTAATAGAATATTCTGTCACCAAGTCACTGGCAAAAACCCCCTCTCCAAAACTTTCCTTCTTACTGGAAGCCAGGTAGGCTTGGCCAACAGCCCCAGAAGAGCGTGGGTTGAGAGACCTCTCTGGAGCTGACCCGTGCAATGATCATAACCAAGTGTCATAGGTGGCAAAAAAATAAATGCAGTAGATAATTTGGTGTATGTAAGTGTCTGAAATCAAACTTTTTGAAATCTCAAGCCAAAGTTTGATACTTGATAGCTGCAAGAGGAATGGGCTGGTTGGAAATTTTGATAGCACTTGAATTAAACAGAAGTGGCACACCCCAAATCCTCCAATTAATAAAGAGACCTGAGTCAGAATCACAAATTAAGAGGCTGGTTGGATGCTGACCCACTGCACATACACTGTTTAGACTGGGAAACCAGGGCTTAGGGTGCTGGGATGAAGAGGAGGAGAAAAATAAAGGTTCCCAAAAAGAGGATGTGATCCCAGAGTAGGAAAAGGGGCCAGGAAAGAAGATGGCAAAGATCTTAACTGGAAGAAAGATGCTGGAATTGAGGAAAGATCCTGGAGAATGGGAATCAGTGGAATGGGCTGCCCAGAGAGGTGGTGGAGGCCCCATCCCCAGAGTAATTCAAGGTGAGGCTTGATGGGGCTCTGAGCAACCTGCCCTAGGTAGAGATGTCCCTGCTTCTTGTAGGGGGGTTGGACTAGATGACCTTTGGAGGTCCCTTCCAGCCTAAAACATTCTATGATTCTATGATGGGAGATGAGAGATTTGTGGAGACAAACATCAGAGTATGGCCAAGGACCTCAGCTGGTAGATCCTGAGACTGGTAGGTGCTACAAGGTGCACTACAAGGTCCTACACAACATGAACCAACACAACTTTCTGCCCAACCCTCCTGCACATGCAGCAATCTCCTGCCTGAGAAAAGGAGCTGACATCTAATGAACCTAATCCTGAAGGGTCAGTGAGCAAGAATGTGAAATAACCAAGTAGGGTAGAAGCTACAACCTTATCATTTCATAAACAAACCACAGTGTCTAGATCAGTTACAGGTTGTTTACCCCGTCTCACCAGTGACACCAGCAATGACAGAGATCTTCTGAATGCATCCTCCTCCTCTTCAGTTTTGCAAGCCTGAAATGACCTCCTTCATTCTGCTTTGTCCAACATCTCCCTGACCCCCAGACCATGTCCCGAAGCGCCACATCTACTCGTTTGTTGAACCCCTCCAGGGATGGTGCCTCCACCCCCTCCCTGGGCAGCCTGGTCCATCAGATTAGTTGGGACTGAGCATGCCCTCCAGGCCATGCCTCTGGAGCATCTCTGCCTACACAACAAGTTGGCCTCATTTCCCAGGAACAGGCTCTCCCCATCCAGCTGCTTTCCCCACAACATGGCTCAAAGGAGGTTCTCAAAGGCTCCTTTCATTCTCCCTTCAGGCCAGTTCTTCCATTCAGCCACTGAAATGTCAAAGCTCAGATGGGTGACGAGCCCAGGACACCACCAGAAATCCCTGGCAGCTCTGCCAGTGGGTTCCTGCAGCAACAAATAGGAATAGGTGGGCACAGTAGGAGAGAGCTTAAGTAGGACCAGTCTTTAGAAGTCCAGTGTCCAGTGTAGGAGGCTCACCTAAGCTAAGGAGTAGCATCCACCGTGTCCAACATGCACACAATGGCTGTTCTATCAGGGAAAGCTCTGCTCAGGGAGACCTTTGAAAATCCTACAACTCCTCACTGCTCCTCTGGACTTCACAGAGTGTCTCTGGCTTTATTTGTTAACCTTGTGCATTGATGGAGAAAGATGTGGCTTGTTTAGGACAGACA
Source organism: Brachypteracias leptosomus (assembly GCA_013401335.1). Taxonomy (NCBI): domain Eukaryota; kingdom Metazoa; phylum Chordata; class Aves; order Coraciiformes; family Brachypteraciidae; genus Brachypteracias; species Brachypteracias leptosomus. Next base: position 74,025 of record VYZX01022254.1, on the reverse strand, counting down.
GCTGAGAAGAGAAGCTGTGGATGCTGAGGAGATCTACCACAGGCTATAGGCTGAAAAATAATTTTCATTGCAAAGAAAGGACATAGACTATGAAAAAAAAATACCATTTCTTAAAGGCTTTGTGATATTTTTGCAGGTGTGTTCACAGCAAGAAGAGAAGTGACTACCCTGCTGTCATGGCCACTGCTGAGACTATGGTGTCCAGTTATAGGTACTCCACTTCTTCAGAGAGGTGGGAAAAGACAGAAGAAGAGATTTATGGAATTACTTACAAGGCAACATCCAAGGAACTGGATTGTTTAGCTTAGAAAAGAGAACAGCCCATGAAAAGCTTCCCAGCAGCGGAAGCTCGTGAGGTGGACAGCTGGGATGTCAAAGGTAATCCAAATATGAGGAGAAGCTTTTCAGCACCAGACTCCACTGCAGCTACAGCAGGATGATTAAAGAGGCTGTGAAATTCCTTCCATGGGAAATGGGAAGAAAAGAGTAACTCTGGCTTCCCTGCCAATGTTGGATTGATAACCCTCTGCAGCCCGTGCCAGCACGAGATTTCCACTCCAGATGTTCATGGTGTTATCACACGATGCTTCTTCCATCCTTGAAATATTATTCCCTGTTTCTCAGTGCCTTGCATTTTATTAATGACAGAAGATTTCCTACAGTTGTTTGTGCGTGGAGCTGAAACACCAAGAGTGCCCTCAAGTGATCAGCAACGCCACAAGTTCATGGTGGACCACAGGGAAATGGAATAGATGAGCAGGACTGGCTCCAGCATGCAGGTTCAGAAGGGGAGAACTAGTCTTGGTTTATTTAATCCTCCTTTAGGGTTGTATGACCAATACATGGTCCAATACATAAGCACCAATCCATAAGCATGACCAGTTCCTGGGGAGAGAAGGTGACACTTGTGCACTGTAAGTGAAGTCTCCTCTAAAACCTTAAAATCAGAGTCAACACTGGGACCTGAGCTACCAATAAGGGCAAAATACTTGAGGACACAGCTGAGCACCAAGAAGCTGCAACATGAACCCCTAAACTTGAATGGATGATGCCTGGGAATGCAGAAGGGGCAGAAGCAGCAGCATGGACACTTACCTGCTCCACGGTGAGAGGGGAGCTGATCTCCTCCCCACGCAGAATCATGGACCTCTGTGTCAGCACTTCAGAAAGCTGGAAGGCATCTAAGCCCAGGAGGTCACTGGCGATGTTCAGCACTAATAAGAAAGGAGGACATGATTTTTTTTCTCCTGATTTTTTCACCCCATCACTCCCAAGGATCCATATTCTGCAGCTGAGGAGTCCTACAAGTCCTACAAGGCAGGTGACTAAGTCCCAACACAAAACACATTCCCCTTCATGTGCTTTGCACACCCAAAGCTGGAAGCTCACACATCCAACCTGAGGATAACTCAGACCTCCTGGACATCTGGATAAGGCTAAATCAGCCCTTCTGCTGCTAACAGCAAGGGCACAGCACCGTGTAAAGCTCAGGACCAGCGAGATATTTATTGAATTAGAAGGTATGTTCTCCTAAAGGCACAATAGTGCAGCCTGAGCATGGGATTGCTAAACTTGGGTGTCAAGAAAAGAGGCAATTAACTCAAGACTTGAAGCACTTGTAATATATATTTATTGCTTCTGTCTGGTTAGGGATTCACTTCACCAGGTTAGAGAACTGTAACAGGGTGCACATCAGCAGATGCTTCAGCAGAAGATGTGGGAAAGTCTGTAATAGATTCCTTTTATCTCAAACTCCTCCCTGGTCCTATTTCTTTCTGCTCTTTCAATGCAATAGAAAAACTGTGGACTCAGTCTGAGAGTATCCAGGAGGACAAACGGATCCCAGGGCCACAGCCCAACTCCATCACTCCAGTGCTCTGGGGCCATGCATCCCATGGCAGTGATTTTATAGGGTTAAACTTCGAGGAACCTGCTGCCAAAGGCCCTGCAGACCAGCAGAGCAGGAGAAAGGATGATGGAGTGACCTTCACTGGGGGCTTGGTGGGGCTACCAAGCGGCCAGGGTCCCACTTACCTGCTTTGGTTGTAATCTGGGCCCCACCAGCTGTCATGAACTCAACGTTCCCCAAATGGAGCGTGCCAGAAAGAAGTTTGAAGATGTCTCTGATTTCCTCAGTGCTGAAGTCCACCACCTTCATGGCAGTCTGTGCAAAACCACACAGTTAACGTTGGCTGGAGGTGCAGCTGCAGCACAACACAGTCACCACACTCATGCCCAGCCCATATAACACGTAAAACTCAGAATCATAGAATGTGTTGGGTTGGAAGAGACCTCCAAAGGTCATCTAGTCCAACCCCCCTACAAGAAGCAGGGACATCTCTACCTAGGGCAGGTTGCTCAGAGCCCCATCAAGCCTGACCTTGAATGTCTCCAGGGATGGGGCCTCCACCACCTCTTATAGTGATGATGAATCAAAGACTTAAACCAAGGCTTTCAGCATTAACAATTCTACCAGACCATTTCTGGAGAACTCTACCTTCAGACCAAACTGTTCCCCTTCTAATGGTCACTGTGAGGTCTCTTGTATTAAGCCAACTAGAGGGCTCCCAGGAACCATTCTTGGAGGGGATTCATGCTCCCCAAAGTCTCCACCACTCCAAATTATGATTCACCCTTGACTGTTTCCCAAATTTCCCCAATTCTGTACCCTACAAACACTCTTCAAGCCTTGTTTTTACCACCAACAGGTAGAGCTGAATTTCACCTAACACCAAATTTGGACTTATTCTGCTTGTGAGATTGACCCTGTGGAACGTTTAGGCCACGAGATCGTGCCCAGAAGTTCAGGAGGAGGTAGGACAAGACTCACCATGACCTTACTGAACATCTCTCCATCATTGAGGTTCTCATCAGTGACACACCCAGACTGGTTCAAGTAGCGATAAGTCTCTGGCTCAGCGAGGGAGAGACTCTCTGCAAAAAGAGGCAGGGAGGAGAAAGGCAACAATTTATGGAGGCAACCAGCTTTGTCATTCCATCATCTTGGTCCCCCAAAGCAATGTGTGTGTTCTCCACAGGGAGACTTCATCTGCACAGACTCCACACCCCTCAGACAGTGACTGCTCTGGGGAGGAGCAGGAGGAGGGGGGGCAGCAACCAAGCTTGCAGATGGTGTGCAAAATTCTATGGAGCAGTCATATCCCAAACTGCACAGTCCCAGAAGGATATTTCAATACTGAATCGACTCAGAAAAAGAAGAAAAAAATCCAGAAGATGAAATTTAATCTCATTAAGTGTCTCAGAAAAATAGTCTTGGCTGTACTCATAGCTCTAAATTAATATATCACCATTTGAGGCAGAGGTCAGAGAGTCACAGAAAGATTTCTGGAGTTTTAGTCAAAAACTAAACACAGTTTAGTGCCTTCAGCTTGAGGAGGGACACAGAACTTAACATAAAACCACAATTAGGTCTCTGTGGCACAACCACATCTTAAATACTATCTGCAGGTTTCAAAAAGGACAGAGAAGAACCAAAAGATCTATGGAGAAAGGAGACGAGGATGCTCAAGAGCCAGGAGCACATCACAGATGAAGTGGAGCAGTCTGGGACACCAGGTTGGAAGGGGAGATAGGGAAGAATAGCAGAAATTTGCAGAAGAAAATGATTTTCTGGGCTTTCCTTAAGCTCTTGCTGATACCCAAGGTCCCCCCTATTTTCCTTTGCTTTAGCTGGATCCCTCAATTGACCTACGTGGCCATTCCTGCAGGAACTCCCTAGAACTGAAGCCCTGCTCCCTTCTACTGTGTCAGGCTCAATTCTCCCACCTCATTATTCTCACACACACATAACAAAGGCATAAAGAAATTCCCTAGTCCCTCCAAGCCAGGATGCAAGATGCTTCTGGCCACCTCTCTGACCTCTTCAGCAAGACCACCAGTGCCCAGCAGTGCCCAGGGTACATATAAATGCTGTTAAGGGGATGGTGCACTACCAAGAGGACCCTTCCACAGCCTGAAGCAGCTGCTTTCTCTGCCAGACCCACCTCTCCCTTCCCCATACACAGAGCTACAAACCCTTTGTTGAGATACTTGGCAGGTTTTGACTCTAGTCCTGCCACCACATCACTGGTCCTGCTAATTCTTATCTTTCCTATTACCTCTACCGAAGGTTTGCTGTAAAATGAAGTCTGTCAGTCCAACCTTTGAGCTCCTTGAACTTCTACCACCAGCATCTGAACCAAGACTCTTGACCCCTTCTTTGCCCCCATCACCTCATCACTTTGCACAGACTTTTCCCTCCAGCTCAGAAAGCCTGAAGTGTCTTTTCTCACACAGCATTCCTGTCACCCTCAGCCTCTTTCTCTCCACTCCCCTCTCTGAAATCACCATCTGGCCTTCAAGGAAAAGTTATACAGCAAGTACCTGAAATATCTGTGCTCTGACTGACTTAACATCCACTTCACGTGGAAAAAAGACAGAGCCACAGCCCAGAAAATGAAATTACCTTTCTGCTCCCCACTCATACCAGCTAGCAGAGCATAGAAGATGTGGTAGTTCCTCTCTCCAGGGTTCTGGTGCACCACTCTGTTCTGAAACAAAGAATACAGCAGCAGTAGAAAGAGATCCCACTTGTAAAGGCAAAGAGAGGACCAAGATACAGGTGAAATCTCCAGGGTCAACGCACAAGAGGGGCTCCTTCCAGTCTAGTGATGGGTGTTCAAGATCTTGGCATGGGTGGCTGTGAACTGAGCATGTACAGGCTCCTCTGAGCTCAGAGAGTGCTTGCATGGACAAACTGAACCTTGTCAGCTCCTCAGTGAGCTCCAGAGTCCAAATTAAACCCCATCAGGGCAGAGGTGTCTGCGTTTGGAGTTGTGCTCCCTTATTCTTCTCTAGGGAACTGAGGTACTTGTTCTCTCCCCCTTTCCCCTTGGTAAGCAGCTTGTTCTTGGAGTGTCTCTGTAATGCACAGAGTTTATCAAAGACAGGAGGGTCTGATAGATGTAGAACAAACGTTGTTCCTCCATCATCCCTTGGGACAGCTGCAGTGGTAACACCTACAAAGCTAATGTCTATGTGCTGTGATGGAGGCAGCATCACCCAGGAGGAGATCTGGCACTGCCCCACCATCAACCACTCAGCAGGGTTGACACCTACCTTCTCCAGTAGATCTGAACAGCACGTTAAGGAGAAAACACTCAAATGACATAGGTACAGATCTCTGACAAGTGACAAAGAGTCTTCTAGACACGTTGGGATCAACTCTGTAAAAAGCAACAAATCATTAAGTAACTGAGGGTGGTGAGACACTGGCACAAGTTTCCCAGGGAAGTTGTGGGTGCTCCATCCTTGGAGGTGTTCAAGGCCAGGGTGGATGGAGATATGAGCAACCTGGTCTAGTGGGAGGTGTCCCTGCCATGGAACTAGATGATCTTTGAGGTCCCTTCCAACCCAAACCATTCTATGATTCTATAACTGACACTTGGTAAAGAGTAGTCCCAAACATCACCTTGGATCCTCCTCTCTAGTCCCTGCCCAAGCAGGTATTTTGTGCCAAAGAGATATTTCAAAGGGCAGGGTCAGATAGAGCACAACAGTGAGGTAACCTAACAAAGGATGGGCCACGTTGAGGCCACCTAGAAAGATTAGAGACCACTCTAATCTACCAGTCTCTGGTGCCCACAGCAGGTCTTGCATCAGTTCTCATTGCTTCTGCAGGAGACCATTATCTTTAATCTACCAACAGCACAAAGAGCAGAGATTAAACAATCCAAGCTTGTTATTTACAACAGTAATAAATTCATCTGGCTGCTACTCCAGACACTCTTAGTCATAGTGATTTAGTTTTAGGTAGTCCTGTGTGAAACAGGGTGTTGGACTTGATCCTTATAGGTCCCTTCCAACTTGAGCTTTTCTAGGTTCCAAGGTCCACTGGAGATGGGCAGCCCAACACAGGGAGTCATAATTGGCCCTTTAAATTCCTGTTCTCCTCTGCATCCAAAATATTGTGCAGAATATATTGATCCTCAGCTTGATCTCACTTTTCCAAACCATTAACCCATTGGCAGAGCTAAGGTAGGGGCACAATCTTCTGGGAAAAATAGGGTGCAATTAAAAGGAGGGATTTTGCCACGTAGCAGATTCCAGGGATTTAAGTATCAGGTGCTGTGATTGTCAAAGGAAAAAGTCAAGCTATGGCCCTACCTAATGTCAGACCTAGACAAAAGGTTTTCAGAGCCACAAAACAAACACTTCTTCCCTTTTTAGGTTGAAAATCTGTCCATAGTTATAAACTGGCTTTGAGAAACTGGGATGAGGAAGAAGTTCTGTACTGCAAGAGTGGTCAGGGACTGGCCCAGGCTGCCCAGGGAGGGGGTGGAGTCCCCATCCCTGGAGGAGTTCAACAAACGAGTAGATGTGGAGCTTTGGGACACGGTCTGGGGGGCAGGGAGATGTTGGACTTGATGATCCTGGAGGTCTTTCCCAACCTAAATGATTCTATGAGGGAATTCCCAACACCCTCTGAGCTCCTCCTCATCTCCACTCCATCCATTCCTGGTCCACTGAAGCAAAGGATACAGTCGGTGACTCGGCCTCCCTGGATGTGTCCGTGGTGGGAGAAGTGCAGCTGGATGAACTTGCCAAAGCGACTCGAGTTGTTGTTATAAACTGTCTTGGCATTGCCAAAGGCCTCCAGGATGGGGCTGCAGAAGGAAGGCAATGGAGAGATGATTGGTGGTGGGACACCAATGGCCTGCACTGCCATGGGAGGTTGATTGGTCACAGCTTCAGGCTGGACGAGCAGGAAGAGCTCAAGGGCAAGGCAGGATGGCCAGAGCAATTTGGTAAACTGGAGACCTTTGGGACTGCACTTAATTAAATCCAGCCCCAGTCGGGGTGGGCAGGTGGTGTTCACACTGCTGAGGGCATCTCCCCACCAGTGTGGCTTCAGGAGATGAAAGAGGGCAAGACCCAGCCAGGCTCAACAGCAGCAGCCATGAGCTGGGCTTGTCTTTGTCTCAGGATCTGCAGAAGCATCAGATATATAGGGCAAGAACACTGGAGCTTTAAACCACATACTTCTATTTTTCTTCTGCCTTTGGAAGAGAAAAGAGTACAAACCATATCTTAAAATCACAGGCAAACATTTTTTCAAACTAAGAAACAGCAAATAAAACTGATTTGTTTGAAATTTGATGCTGGAACACACTTAAATCTGACTTAGATTGATACCAGCCACATGGTTTCCATGCAGAGGGACTATACACACACTAGAGATGGGAAGATTTCATCCACTTCAGGAAAAAAAAGTTTAAAAAAAAGAAAAAAATATCTATGATCAAACTTTAGAGAGGTGATGAATTAAAGAATTTTGCCTCCTGGTCACCTTCCTGTTTTCAGGAGGTTCATACCACATGGAAATGGTTAAAATGCAGCTTGGTTCTTACTCCACAGAACAGTACAAGGGAAAATCTTAAACCATTCAGACTGAACACACTGAATCCAGGATTAAAATTTTTAAAATTGAAAAAAAATTCATTTTTGCAATTTAGCCAATTCTAAAATAATCTGGAGACCTGACAGGCAAAGGTGTCATGGAGATGCTGCAAGAACAGCCTGAATGTGGCCAATTTTAATTTAAAAACATATATAGTTTTCAATGAAGGTTGTTGCTGTTATTACCCTAAAAAATACTGGGTTGTTAAACATCCCCATCAATCTCCTGAGTGGTTATTCACAGGTTAATACTCATAACATGACAAATAATCACAATGACAGATACTGATGGAATTTGCTGAAAGCTTCAGGCCTTGAAAGTGTCAACAAAGTGGGAGCTGTGGTTGTGGGAAAGGTCCAACAACCTTCAGGAAACTTCAGTATTTTCCTAATTTGTCCTTTGAAAACATCTCTTTAAAGAAACAAAAGCACAGAGATGAAATTGTTCTGGTTTAATGTGTTACAGCCAGAGAAATCCACCAGGGAAATGTGTGTGCACAGATCAGGAGATAAGTTCCTTGCCCTGGAAAATGGGAATTCCAAGACTCTGAAGCAAGTTTGTAAATAAGGACCTTGCAGAGCAACATCCCACCAACACCATCAATCAACAGAAATTAATGGGGACAACCAGAAAAAGGGAGGATGGGGTTATATGACCACCAGAGTTGAAGTGAGAGTGCAGTAACCAGCCAGGCAATCTCTATGGCTCTAAATCATGTTAAATTAGATAAGCACAAGCAGATCCACAGCTGAAGACAAAGATTGGAAGATGAGGGGGATGAATAACAGGAAAAGTGTCTCTGCTGTCAGGGGTGACACCCAAAATGGGGAGGGGAGCTGCAGAGTGAAGTAAGCAAGGCAAAAAAAAAAAAGTCAGCAGAAGTTTTAATGGGTATTTTCAAGGAAACCAGATCAAATCAATAGTGCCAAGGGAGTTTTGAGAGCCTGATTTCTGAGCAATAGGCCAAGCAGGGATGTTACACCACACAAGCAATGCTGATGTAACTTTTGTTTATAGTGCTGCCTGCAGTGGAGAAAGGATCCAGCATTGTTCCTGGGGCCAAGATGAAAATCCACCAGCAACCAACCCCAGGAGGTGCCACGGGCAGAGCCAGCGAAGCTGAACTGCAAATAGATGAGGTAGACTCAGGAGTGGCAGCAGATCCTGGCTCTGGGCCAGGTCTCCAGCTTCTCTTCTCCAGGGAGAAGGTGACAAACCAAACTCTCCTGCACTTGCATTGCAATATCTGATGCAGCATTAGGGATGTACACAAAGCAGGTCACGAGCTCTTGCTCCACCCCACAGCTGTGGGACCCTGCAGGAATCACCCAAATACCATCATGAGCTTTCTGGAGCACAGTCAAGTTCCCACTTAACCACTAAGTGGGCTTGAGACTTCTAAGCTGCTTGCCTTAAAGCAGATTTTGCAGATCTTGAGTCATGACTCTATTGCACTTAAGAGCTTTTTCCAGTTTGCCAATGGCCCCTGCAAAGGATAAATCACCCAACGATGGTCTCCTGAGCACCAGGTCCAAAGACAGGAACCCTTCTGCTCAATGCTGCTCTGCTTAGAAGGGTCCTAAAACCTTCAATGCTCTTGCAGCTGCCACATCAGACACTGCACATCAGCTCAGGCTATTTTCATCACAATTATTAGTAAATTTTTGCATCACCATCTTCCAGGCAACGTTCCTTCTCTCCACTCTCTGGGCCACTTGCATGAGAGTCACTTTTACAGAGATGGTTCAAAGGTAGGGCAAGTATTACACAACTAGATCCTGTTGCAGGTACCTGGTTTACTCCTTTGGAGGTTTCTGCAGCTATCACAGGCTCAAGCTGAGCCCAACCTGCAGCCTCACCCTGGATGGCACCAAACTGCAAGACCCCCAGCAAGGTCCTCCAGTCACAGGCAAGACAATCTCGTGCTGGGAAATTTTGGTTTAATTGAATTTATTAAATAGAATTCAGGTGTTGAGAAAAGGGAGGACACCAACAATAAAACAGACACTTGAGTAAACATCTTTCCCTGCACTGCTATTGGAAAGAAGCCTCGTTCATCCATGGGCAGCTGGGAGAGCAGCCAATGTGAGGTGTCATGGGGAGACCACGACCTCCATGTGTCCCTGACATGATACCATGAGGGTGACCTTACCTGCTTTCCAGGATGGCTTCTTCCACACAAGTGCTCTTCTCAGACACAGGGGCCCCAAGGGAGGTCTGGCTCATGGCTGACAGGAATTTCAGCAGCAACTTGGTGCTCTCCGTCTTTCCAGCTCCACTTTCTCCGCTGTTAAGAAAAGAAGGAGGATCTGTTCACAAGGGTTTGTAGTGACAGGATGAGGGGTGATGGTTTTAGGCTAGAAAAGGGGAGATTTAGGTTGGACATTAGGAAAAAGTTCTTTAATATGAGGGTGGTGGATCAGTGGAAGAGGTTGGCCAGAGAGGTGGTGGAGGCCACATCCTTGGAGACATTCAAGATGATGCTTGACGGGGCTCTGAGCAACCTGTCCTAGTTAGAGCTGTCCCTGCTTCTTGTAGGGGGGTTGGACTAGATGAGCTTTAGAGAACCCTTCCAACCCAATACATTCTCTGATTTCACTCACAAACCCAGGACAGCCAGAGCTAATGCCCACCCCACCAGGACTAAACACGCGGCATCTCCACTGTGGCAAGCAGAGATCGGGCACAGGGTGGGGAGGATGGTGCAGGCACTTAGGCAGATGTCATTGCAAAGGGAGCAGCAGGAGCAAGGCATGAAATGCAAGTCAGGGGGGAGCTGGACCTCCAGTTTCTGACCTGATGAGGACACACTGGCTGTCGTGACGCTTCCACAAGCAGCAGTAGCACTCGTTAGCCGTGGCGAAGATGTGGGGAGGCAGCTCGCCCAGGCGGTGCTGTCTGTACAGCTCTATGGCATCCACACTGTACAGACCTGGGATGGGTTTGTAGGGGTTGACTGATGCCAAGATGGAGCCAATGTTTGTCTGAGGGGGAGAAAACAACAGAACAGAGCAAGGAAATAAAGCTCCTGGAAAAAAATTTTTAAAAAATCATGACAAACCCAGACCTTGAAATATGGTGAAGGGAGAAAGGCTAAATAAGAAAGTGGCTTCAGGATTGATCCCCAGTTTGGGAAAGAACAACAAACCCCAGGGCAAAGGCTGCACAGCTGGGTGTGGATGGGTCAGTTTGAATTTCACTGTTCTTAGTCTGTTGTCTTGGCTAAATCAAGCTTAAAAAACATGAAGGCATCTTCACACCTGTGCTGGAAGCTGAAAAGCAAAGCCAGGACTCAAGGAGTGTCAGGAGACACCCTGAATCTTAAGTGGAAAGGGCTTAGCAGGGTTCAAGCACCTCCTAAACAAAGAGATGGGGCACAGAGAGACACACTCATGTGTGAAGAGCCCTTAATTAGGGTGTTGTTTTTCTCCTGCTGAAAAGATGCTCTTTGGAGCAGCTTAAATCACTTGGCAAGGCAAATCCAAACTGACAGCTGAAGGATTTCCAGTCAGAACATTTCAACCTTTCCCTAAACGTTTTATTTTTAACATATTTACGGCAAAAATCTCGCAGTTCAAGAAAATAGTTAGTAAGGGTTAAAATAAAATACCTAAAGCCTAATAGGGAATTGCAAACTATTCTTTTGTGAAGTCGGAAGGAAATTCATTTAGTTTTTGGGGCATGAGTGTTTCAGCTCAGCCAAGCAGCTGCAGTCCAGAGAAATGGTGCCACCTCTCTCTTAACCAGGGCTTTGTCCTCTGGTCAACATCCAGCTCCAATCCTGGCTGCTTCACCCCAGGAACACCCAACTCTCAGCAGGGCTGACAGAGGAAACACTCAGATCGCTGCAGGAGCTGCCAAGTGTTTGTGGCCAGGGACAACATCTAGAATTGCTTCCAAGCCATGAACTATGAGTCCCCCCACACATATACAAGGATTTACAGGCATCCATTGGAGAAGCTGTAAAAACCCACTTGGTGACAAGAAAGACACACGTTTTCTCCTTGCCAAATGCAATCTGGGGCCATCCTGCAATGCCAAGCTCTGAAGCCAGGCTGAGAAGATGCTGTAGTCACCAAAATATTTGGGACTCATTCATTAAAGCAGCAGAGATCATCAGGGGAAGAAAAGCCATCACCTAGGCTTAATTGTATTATCATAAACAATATCATAAACAGGCTAGCAAGTCCTGAGCACCCTCTGACATGGACCTTTGGTGATGAAAGCAATAAGCAAGCAGATGATCTTTGGCAGAAGGGGTGGGAGGAAATAGGGAAGCACTGAGAGAGAAAACATGGACCAGGAAAAATGTGCAAGCAGCTGAGCAACATTGTCCAGAGACTCCAAGCCAGAGATGTCCATCCTAACACTTCTCCCAGACCTTCACAGCACTTTTTTCCTCTCAGATGGTTCATTCTGCATTTCCCACTCTAGTTTCAGCTCTCTCAAGGGAGAGCTCCCACTGCAGTCCCTGCCAGAACTTCTTTCAAAGGTTTTTCCACTTTTCCATCTCCCAGTTGCAGTCTCCTCATCACCTGCAGCCCCTTATAGACAATTTCTCTCCACAATTTTTAATAGCAGTAGTGTTTGTGCATCAATCAGCTCCATACCAGGCAATCTATTAGTGATGGTCCCCAGTGTAGGGCAGGACAAGTCATGTGTGGCATGTCTACTTCTCCAGACAATAGATCCTACTTGTGCTTAGGCTTGGCTGAGCTAAGGACAGCACAAAATATGGAATTTCAGCCCCTGGCTCACTTCTACATCACTCACATTATGTTGGCTCTACTTGTATTAAGCCATATAGGAATTATAGGAACGAAGGGGGGAGATACACTCCTAAAAGCTGCAGGATGTTGCTGTGCTCACAGAATTTCCTTGAACAGCTTGGTAGAGCTTGAATAGTAAAAAAAAAAGGTACTGTTGTGATTGTCAGTATTCCTGTAGGAAAATAATTATAGTCTAGATATACTGCTGCCTACACTCCTTCAGCAGAAAGGATGCTCTGCAGGTAGGATGTCCCCAGGCAAACAGCTCAGGACTGCACTGCCCTTATTTACAGCAGTTGTCCACTTCATATTCTCACTTTTCTACCCTCTCATAAAGAAATAAGAATAAAAATAACTAATTATTATTTTTAATATTAGCTTCCAGGTTGGATTTGGTGATCCTGGAGGTCTTTTCCAACCTAAATGATTCTATGATTAACTGAAAACTAGCTGGGATATGGCAAAAGCTACTAGTTAGTGAGAAGGTAACTGCACTGCAGAATGCAAACCAGCACTTGTAGGGTTTGGTCTCCTCCAGGTCAGACACAGTCCCACTCAAGGAGGGTCTCACAATCCTTCATTTGCAGGGTTCTTCCCAGTGCCGAGCGTGTTATAGAAGTCAAACCCCTTCATAAATCTCAAAAAAATTCCAATCTGAGGTGCACAGCTGAGATTCATGCACTGGCAAAAAAACTTACAGCATATTTAACACACGTGGCTGGAGAAGGCACAGGACTAATGGTGAATGGGAGGAGGAACGACCCATCAGAGCTAGAGGAAAGGAGATAACAGCTGCTGTGACAGCCTCAGTGCTGGTGTGGTGGCATTTCTGGGGCAAGAAAGGGAGAGAATCCTCACACAGTTCAGATTTTGAGGGAAAGGAAAGAGGAGGAATAGACCCAAACGGGCAAAGAGCTGCATATGTCAAAGCCAGGTCAGGAAGGGCCATCAAAAGAGTGTGTGCATGGGGACACTGCCACAGGGTCACGGGGCTGTGCTGGCAGACAAGAGGCAAGGAGCTCTACAGCAACCACAAAGAGGATTTGCAGCCTCCTCTGCATCCTGGTGCAGGAGATGGCTCCGAAATGGGGTCACTCTATTGATCCTTTCCTGGAGTACAGGTGCCTATGGTTGGGTTGCCTGGGTAACAGTTGCTGTGCAGCACGGCTCAAGATTTACATTTTTCCTGTCATAATCCCAAAAAACTCTTTGAGTGCACACAGCATGGGCAAGCTAAGGGTAAAGCAAAGCAAGGTAAGGCAGGCTTTGTATTCTATTGTCTTCTCCAAGCCTCTGCAGAGCTTGCTGCCATCCCAGAACTCCAGGGGCACCTCATCCCAGGTGTGCTTTCCCTCACACATCCCTTTCCTGAGGGAAATCAGGAGATGCTTTGAGCATCCACCTGTGCAAGGAGAGCAGAGCAGCTCAAAAAAGGCACCACTGCCTGTAAAAGCAGAAGAATTAGGCAATGGGTTTGTTTTTCTCATTTTGATGAGTAGCTCTATCTGAATCAGGAGGAATACTCAGCACCAACCTGTGTACACCACACTTTCCTACCTGTTTGGCCATAGAAAGCTCTGAGCAGCGTTCATGAGGCATCTAGAGGATGTGAACACCAGCTTGTGGAGCACAGATGTTCACAGAGGACAACCAGCAGGAAGCCTAGAGAAGAACATTCATGCTTTGGAAGTTCTATAGATGCAAAGAGGCCCTTCTGGGAGGGGTGGGATCTCCCAGGGCTGCTGGAGCTGACCAGGCAGAAAAAACCCTCCACTTCTACCCTCATGAAACAAGGCTAAAATCAGCATTGCACGTGCCAAGTGGCAGCCCTGAAGCTGAAGAGAAATCATGAGCTGGAAGGGACATGGCCCAGCTGGAGCACTTACATAGATGTTCCCCTGTTGGTAGCGCTGGTGAAGGTTGAGCAGGATGGCAGCTTCATGCAGATCTCCCAGCATGGACATATCTTCGACCCCATCCACGCTGGTCTGGTGCATTGGCAAGACCTTTTCTCTGGAGAGGGAGGCCTTGGGGTACTGGAAAATCTGGAAGAATGAGGATAAGGACAAATAAACTCATGATACCTGGGATAAAGTCTGATTTCCCACCAGAAATATGCCCCTTTCCACATCTTTATATCAGTCCTGGAAGAGGAATTTCCTGTTTTGATAGTCATTCCTGCTCCTACCTGTGAATACTGATGGTGGCTTCTCCCAAGAGACCGGGAACAGCCTTTCACCAAAAAAATATCCCAACCAAGCAGGTGGGATCATGTCTCTGACCATGGGAAGGTTAAAGCAAAGCTTGTTCAGATTCCAGATCTGGCTTTGCTCTCTCCATAGGAGTGGTCAGAGTGTCTGGGAGGGGTGGTCAAGTCAAGAGAAAGGAAAGCAAAGTGGATGAGAGGTCAAAGTGGTGACCTCCTGGGTGCCTGCTGGCATGTATGTGTCTGATGCAGCTTTCAAAGTGTTGGTACAGCCACAGCTATTAAGTTCTATCACTGCTCTGGGAAGTGCCCACTCTTCTTTCTGACAAAGCTTTCTCCTCCTCAATAACCCACTCTTCATCTCTCAGGTCATCTCCTTCACCCTCTTTCAACACAGCTGAGCTTATGTGACTGCTTCCCTCCACCATAGCCACATCCTAGGCTGCTTCTCCTCCTCCTCAGGCACGATGCTGGCATTTCACTGCAGTTATTTCAGTTGCTTCCCACTCTTGGATTCCACCATGTGCCATCTCCCACCCAGCAGCCCAAGCTGCACTGGATGGTAAGACCCAAGCTAGACAGATGGGAAGTTTCATTCATACAGGCAGCCTGGCCTGCAGTAACCCTTCTACAGAAACTTGGGGCAAAATGAAGAAATAACTTTCTGGTTAAGTATTAACTTGAGCAGGCAGCCCAGGGAGGTGGTGGAGTCCCCATCCCTGGAGGGGTTCAGCAAACGAGTAGATGTGGTGCTCCAGGACATGGTCTAGGGATCAGGGAGATGCTGGAGGAAGGTTGGACTTGATGATCCTAGAGTCTTTTCCAACCTAGATGATTCTATGATTGGGCTTTTCCTCTCCTTCTGGAGCTCTGGTCTCTTCCTCATTTCCACCCCTGCTTGTCAGCCCCCCAGGTGCCAACAAGAAACAGAGAGACTCCATATTGATCTATAGCATTGATCTAACTGGTTTCTCCTGCCTGCTGTCTGGAGTCCTCAGGCTGCTGTATCTGCTAGAGGGAGGCCATCCACACAGCTGTGGGCTGAAGACAGAATGAGGTCACCCTGCCCCCTCCAGCAGCCACCCTTGCCCATCCCTTGCAGGGTGCTCCTCTCTGCAGCGTGTCCCCTTCCCAGACCATGTCCCGGAGCACCACATCTACTGGTTTGTTGAACCCCTCCCACCACTGACTCTCCTAAATCCCCCTTTCCTCCCACGCCCTCTTTTGTTTGCCAGGTAAGAGCCTGAACAAAACCTGCCCAGTTTTCTCCAACAAAGCAGCTGCCTGCAGAGCACCAGCCCAGCTGAGCAGATCCAATTGCTCACTGCTGGAGAACAGAGTCCTGCCCATTTCCCCACCCTCCTCCCAGCCCAGGCACCACTTTGACTCACCCAGAACCCCAGTGAAGGTAGGGAAGGGTTTTCCCCACTGACTCACTGAGAACTTGGATGACACCCAGAGGTCCCTTCCTACCAATATTACTCCACGGGCAGTGCAGGAGGCACACCAGGAACCACGAGGAGCACAGGGCTGGAAATTAGCAGAGTTCTGCTCTCAGCTTTGTTCAGCTGCCTTGTTCAACTGTCCTGTATGGACTTGCATTGACACAAGGAGCTCCCTTCCATCTTCTCCTGACCCAAAGGGCTGATGGCAAAAGCTGCTGAAGCAGACAGTGAAGCACAACAGCAACACAGCTTGCAAGAAGCACATCAGTTGGTGGAGCTGCCTCCTTCCTAGGAGCATATTGGAGAAGAAAAGGCTCTGGGGGGACCTTATAGTGACCTTCCAATACCTGAAAGGGGCCTATAGGAAGGCAGGGGAAGATCTGTTCTCAAGGGTTTGTAGTGACAGGATGAGGGGTAATGGTTTTAAGCTAGAAAAGGGCAGATTTAGGTGGGACATTAGGAAAAAGTTCTTTAATATGAGGGTGGTGGATCAGTTGGCCAGAGAGGTGGTGGAGGCCCCATCCCTGGAGACATTCAAGGTGAGGCTTGATGGGGCTCTGAGCAACCTGCCCTAGGTAGAGATGTCCCTGCTTGTGTAGGGGGGTTGGACTAGATGGCCTTTGGAGGTCCCTTCCAACCTAAACCATTCTATGATTCTACAATTTTGCCAATATACTGGTTTTGCCGGGCTGTCAATGCAACTCCTTCAAATACAGCACAAGAAAAACTAAGCAAAGTGAGGTGGGCAGAAAAAAAAGAACATCAGAAAGAGAACAGTCTTCTCTTTTTAACTTCAGTTAGACCTTTTGGGACCAAGAAGCCCATCTTGCAACCTGGCATAGAATCATAGAATCATTTAGGTTGGAAAAGACCTCTAGGATCATCAAGTCCAACCTTCACCAACCTCCCCCCGACCCCAGGCTCATGCAAACCCCACTTACCGTGCCATAGTCGGAGGTGAGGAGCACGTTTCCATCACCACACGAGCCAACTGTGCATGGCTGGAGCTGGTCCTGCTCCCGTAGCCAGACCCGGGCACCCTGCAAGAACCAGAAGACCTCCCATCAGCAAGAACTGGGACCTCCAAGGTCTACACAGAGGGTGCAAACACCCAAGGGAAGCTGGGGGAAGCTGCACTCTTCAGAGACTCCTTCCAAGCCACATTTAAGCAGGTCCTACTTACATTTTAAGAGAAATTGGGTTTGATTTTTTTTTTTAACATAACGTGAGAGGAAGAAAAAGTCCTTTTAACCAGCTTCATGTGGAAACCAACACAAGGAAACCTCAGTTTTTATAGAAAGAGTCATGGAAAGAGACAAACACACACAACAGTGGGTTCAACTGTCTAAATATTTTCCAAGTAGGAAGAGCTGGTCATTAAAGTCATGCTATAATAATAATAGAAAATGTAAATAAAGCTTGTTTACCATGTCATACACCCACACACCATTGTAAGCCAAGAAGCTTCCAGAAACCATCAGCAACAGCTCAGGAGACTCCACAGAGCTTTGTTTGCCTCTCTTTGCTAAAGGACATGACATGAGTGTTTCTCTGATGTATACATACACATGGTGGCCCTGATGTGTGTGTATATATATATATATATAGTTTCACACACACTATGTCATCTTGCACTGCTCAGTGTCTCTCAAGACAACCCTGAGCACAAACTTTGGGTTACACATATGCAGGGGTCTGCAGGGCAAACAGAGGGACCTGGACAAGCTGGAGAGGTGGGTCCAGGGGAACCTCATGAGGTTCAACAAGGCCAAGTGCAGGGTCCTGTATCTGGGCAACCAGAGTTATCAGTATGGGCTGGGAGAGGACATGCTAGAGAGAAGTCCTGTGGAGAAAGACTTGGGGGTACTAGGAGATGAAAAGCTGGACAATACCTGAAAGGGTCCTATAGGAAGGCAGGGGAAGGTCTGTTCTCAAGGGTTTGTAGTGACAGGATGAGGGGTGATGGTTTTAAGCTAGAAAAGAGGAGATTTAAGTTGGACATCAAGAAAAAGTTCTTTAATATGAGGGTGGTGGATCAGTGGAACAGGTTGGCCAGAGAGGTGGTGGAGGCCCCATCCCTGGAGACATTCAAGGGGAGGCTCTGAGCAACCTGCCCTAGGTAGAGATGTCCCTGCTTCTTGTAGGGGGGTTAGACTAGATGACCTTTGGAGGTCCCTTCCAACCTAATACATTCTATGATCTCACAGCTTGGCTACCAAACAATTGCAGGGGAAATGAGTTTGCAGGATCAGCCCCTCCTGCCCTCCCTGCCTGCAGGAGCCCAAAGCCAAATCAGGGAGAGCACAACCTGCACTTACCCAGAACCAGGCAGAACATCACGTTCCATTCCAGCTATTGCAAACTAATCTGCTCCACATCTTCCCACAGAAATCCCAGGAACTCTGCTGAGGTAAGTCCTGAGAAGAGCCAAAGTGCTGAACTCTTGAGGAACATTAAGGCCATTCTGCTTTTCATCGATTCATGGATCTATTCCCTTCCTAATTCGTTTTCTGCCCCTAAGTTATTGATTAGAAAGGCCCTTCCTATCCTCTTAAACCCCTCACTTCCATCAGCTCTTTGCTTATGGGCTTATGATGCTTGAAGTCAGATTATTTCTGGATCACATGATACAGAATGGGGAGCACCAACTCTATTTTTAATGATTCGTTCTACTTTAGGTGAGGTTTTTCCAACTACTTCAGTAATTTTAAACACTTTAGCCCCCTGGATTTTCCTTAATCCAAAAGAGAAGTCTACTGGCCATGCATTAGTAGAAGATACTGGAAGACACTGGCCCAGGTTGCCCAGGGGGGTTGTGGATGCTCCATCACTGGAGGTGTTCAAGGCCAGGTTGGATGGCACCTGGTCTAGTGGGAGGTGTCTCTACCCACGGCAGGAGGGTTGGAACTAGATGATCTTTGAGGTCCCTTCCAACCCAAACCATTCTATGGTTCATAAGAGTCTCCATGGCCATGAACACTTAGGTACCATTTAGAGGGGAAAAAGAGGGGACAATGAGATCCCTCTGGTATCTTCAACACCTAGAAAGTATCAGAAAGTCTAGACTGACCTAGATGCTCTTCCCAGCAGAAGTCCATGTGCAAAAGTAGTAACAAATATTCCCAATATTTGGGAACAAAATAGAAAATATTTTGGTTAGTAATAAAAATATAATAAAAATATATAATATAATATAATGTGATATAATGTAATATAATATAACGTAATATAATGTGATGTAATATAATGTGATATAATATAATGTAATATAATATAACAAATATAAT
>VYZX01022254.1:0-54644 GCA_013401335.1 Brachypteracias leptosomus | reverse complement strand
TAATATAATATAATATATTTAAAATACATTAAGATATAATTAAAATATGAAATAAAGTAATAATAATAATATATAATAATAATAAATGCAATACTAAAATATTGTGGGTACAAAAGCTCCCAGTTCTTTTGTGCAATACTGCACCAGTTCCTACACTTACAGCAGTTCCTTCTCTACAGTGCTGAGTAGAAGGCAATGGGATGAAGCTCCCAAGCACTGTGGCACCTCAGCTGCCCAGAACAACCTACACTCCAGTTTATTTTGATGTCGTAGCTGTTTTTACAGCAGCAATTGCCCTCTGCCCACTAGAAGAACTGCACCTATTTATGTTGCTTCCAAAGGGAGCATCGTGCTGAGCCAGCCAGAAGAAGAACCACAGAGCAAATAATTATTGTGACTTTTGCCCAGCTTAGCCCCATTTCCTGACAGGCTCAGTTTGTTTTCTGCATCTCCTTCCATCAGCCTTTTTTTTTTTCTTCTTCTAACCATGAAATTCCCCAAGGAGCCCTGACTAAACACAGAAGCAGATGGTGACACCAGAGAGGCTGCCCTCACATCACTCCCCTCTCCCCCAGTACCACACATTTCATTGATCACTTGAAAGGATTAAATTGAGCAGAAAACATCCCAGAACCACCAGGCAGCAAGGCTGGACTTCCAGGGGAGAAGCAAGCAGAGCATGGCCCAGGGACCTGCCAGCTCTGGGGGGTTCCACGAGCACCACAGACAATGGAAAAACCTGAGTTCTACCAGCACAACAGTAAAAAACTCCTCTATTTTCAAATTGGGATGTAGAAGTGCTCACCTGCAGCCAGGGACAAAGCAGCTGAACAATAGGAAGCACCAAGAAATCACTGATTGGAGAAGAACACCTTAGAAGAGCTGAGGAACAGCAGAGCAGTGATTTGGTGTAACCACTTCCCACTGAATAAAGCTGGCTGAAAATTGATGGTAAGAAGGTAGGAGAAGATGTTCTCAAGGGTTTGTGGAGACAGGATGAGGGGTAATGGTTTGAAGCTAGAAAAGGGGAGATTTAGGTGGGACATTAGGAGAAAGTTGTTTAATATGAGGGTGGTGGATCAGTGGAACAGGTTGGCCAGAGAGGTGGTGGAGGCCCCATCCCTGGAGACATTCAAGGTGAGGCTTGATGGGGCTCTGAGCAACTTGCCCTAGTTAGAGCTGTCCCTGCTTCTTGTAGGGGGTTGGACTGGACGACCTTTGGAGGTCCCTTCCAACCCAAACCATTCTATGATGAACTTGAGCCCCTTATATAATGAGAATAGCTCATCCCCTCCCAATCCTTAACTAGTTTATGTTGAGTGGAGCAACAGCAGAAATACTGAAAGAAAGAATAAAGTGGTAAAAATAAAGTTCCTGTACCAAGATCAGGTCACTTGGGTGCTCAATGACCTCTCAGAGACCAACATCCTCATTCCTATGGCCTCGGTGACAATCTGCCCATGAACTGGCCTGGCCACAGAGTGCACAGCAAAGCACAACCCTGAAAACTGATCCCAGAACATGAGGTTATAATTTAGAAAGGAAAAGTTGCTTTGCCTCCTGAGAGCAGCATTTCATCAGTACTGCCCCAGCCTCACACCGTGAAGTCTCCCACTGTGGGCAGCCAACACTGAGATGTCATTTTTCTCTGCTCACACAACACCTGGCACTTTAGGATCCCAGGCTTGGAAATAAATAACTTTTCCTGGTAGCCATGACATCAAGAAATCCATTGAGGCCACAGCTTTCTTTGCCCTTCTGTGCCTTTTTTTAAAGGGACTCATAGAGAAGTTCTCTCTTGTCTTCATAGATAGTATCAGCACCTCAGGAGATGAAGAAGGATAAGGGGGATCCCATACATGGTACCCCATGGAAGGGGCACAGAGGCAGACAAGCAAAGCACCCGAGTGATACTGAAAAGTCAGCTGTAAAATAATTTCCTAAGGCTTGTTTGCAATTAGACCTGCATTAAAGCAGAGTGTGTGGCCAGCAGTGGGGGCACCTTCCTCATCACCCATCCAGCTAAGGAAGGGAAAGCTTGTCCAGAGGACAAGATGCAGAACTTGGTACCTGCAGGTGCCTTTGTGTCTCCAGAGCCTCCCAGCCCAGAGGGAGACACATTCAGGGATCATAGAATCATTTAGGTTGGAAAAGACCTCCAGGAATAAGTCCAACCTTCATCCCAACATCTCCCTGACCCCCAGACCATGGCCCAAAGCTCCACATCTACTTGTTTGTTGAACCCCTCCAGGGATGGGGACTCCACCACCTCCCTGGGCAGCCTGGGCCAGGGCCTGACCACTCTTCCAGCAAAGAACTTCTTCCTAATGTCCAATTTAAACCTCCCCTGCTGCAACTTGAGGCCATCACCTCTTGTCCTCTTAGTTACTTGGGAGAAGAGCCCAACCCCAGCCTCACCACAACCTCCTTTGAGGTAGTTGTAGAGAGCAATGAGGTCTCCTCTCAGCCCAGGAGTAACCTGCTCAGCAGAAGCTACAACCAGGATGGGTGCATGAATTTTCCAGGAGTTATTTAGAGCAGAAAAGTGCTTTTGGTTGGAAGACACCTTCCAGCGTATGAAATATGCACAGAATTTGTCTGCTCCTTCCATTAGGGGATGGCTTTGTGATGTTTTCTCTGTGAATGAACACAGCTCCCAGCCTCCACATCTACCTGCAAACACCATCTCAGAAAAAGCTCTTGGCTTGAGGAACTATCCTTGATGGTGCAACCATTCTGCAGGGTCACAGATGTCTCAAAAATGCACTGTGGGTCCAAGCCAAAAATCTTTGGGTGCTCTAAGTTTCCCAGCTATAGGTATTATATATTTACATACCTTTGTCCTCCTGGCCCACTGAGGCTGGGCAGTGGGTACCAGGCATCCAAGCCTTGTGTTTTTCCTGCCCATGGCTCCATATGCTCCTGGGCTTGGAAGCAGCTTTGCACTAAGCCAGCTCCCTCCCCAGCCTCAGTGGGCTTTGTGGTTGGAGCCCACAGAGCAGAGCTGGGGCTGGAGAGGCTCTTGCAATCCAGACAAAGCCATGATCAGGTTTCAATAAATGCACTTTTCCACAGATTGATCTAGATGATCATGAATAAGTGATAGGACTGATGTAAAGAGGCTTCACTAATGGATACAAGGTTGGTGGGGAGGGGGAGTCTCTGCCACCCTAGACCCAGCTGGGGAGGAATGCAAGCTTGCTGGTTTCCAGCCTGGAATGAAGTCATACAGCCAGTCCCTGGGTTATACCTGATCAGCAAAACCTGCACCAGCTGCTGGAAGGGAGGGGACAGCCCAGGGGGGGCACAGGTAAGAGAAACAGAAGCAAGAACAGCTGAGCTGGCAGCAGCCACCATGGGAAGAGGGACAACAGCAGCAGAAATAACAAGAAAAAAAAACCCTACTTCTTTAAAGCACAAGGATGACACACTGCAGAGCAAAAAAGGGACTTGATTTCACCCAGGATAGACCCACAGAACTCCACTGAGCTTAGGGAGCTCCTCCGAGGCAGCAGAGCTCCCAAAGCTGCAGCCATGGGTCCTGCTGCTCCAGAGCTGCAGCCCAGGCTGAGCCCATGACTCAGACTGGTTCTGCCAATTAGCAGCCCCATTCCTGGCTAATTAAGGAGCAGAGCCCTCAGTCTGCCAGCAAGCTCTGCACAAGAGCAGTATCAGGAAAAGGTCTGTGCATTTTAATTCCTCTAAGAGCAGTTTGTCACTTCTGGTCACTGATGTAAGTGCACCGCTTCCCACCCTTCTCCTGCCTCCCCCTTCCATCTGGTCTGTTCCTCTCTCCTCCCCCACTTTGGCTGCTGCAGAGCTGCTCTTCTCCCCACTCTCCCACACTCCTCCCAACTTCAGAGATCCCCCAGGAAACGCCTGGTCCTTGGAGGTAATTCTTGATCTTCTCAAAGGAGCAACTACCCACTGGAGCAACCACATCATGAGAGCAGAGGAACTGGACGCCCAATTCTTTCCCCAAGCTGCCCTTTGTCATGAGCACAAGGTGCACAGAAGGAGCCTGGTGGGCATCCTTCAGACTTCACTGCAAGCTCTCTCCAAGCTCAGTTTAAGATGAGCTGCCCCCTGCAATTCCACCATGGGTGGTGGAGTCACTGCCCTCCTCAGGTGAAGCAACAATCCTGGAGTTCACATCTCACCAGCCTCACAAATGCACACTACAGTCCATAAAAGCCAGCACCACTTCCATGCCTTCTCTAGGAGCTCTCCCCCACCCAAAACCTGAATTAAATCAAGTCACTCCCTAGGGCACATTACTCACATGGATGTCTACAGATGTTCAGATATCTGCTCAGAGCCTCAGGAAGCCCTGAGGATGAGGAGGCATCAGTCTGTCACAGAAGGACCAGCTCCAGCATCCCTCCTCCAAGCAGCCACCATGCAACGTGCTCTGTAAGAATCTCAGATGAGAGCCCTGCCACAGTATTTCTTCTGCAATGTCTATTATACATAACTTGGGATTATGGCCAACACCCTTTTGCATCTTGCCACATCCTTGACTTCAACAACTCCCTGCCATGTGAAGTTCTACCATCTACTCCC
This sequence comes from Brachypteracias leptosomus, assembly GCA_013401335.1. Classification (NCBI taxonomy): domain Eukaryota; kingdom Metazoa; phylum Chordata; class Aves; order Coraciiformes; family Brachypteraciidae; genus Brachypteracias; species Brachypteracias leptosomus. The sequence continues at coordinate 50,081 of VYZX01022254.1, read as the reverse complement.
ACATTATGTGGAAATTACATTTTTTAATTGATCAGTCTCCTCACCGTGAAGCAGAAAATCCCTTTTCCTCATCAGAGCTGGAGAAACAGAGGGATCCACTCCACCTTCACTGTCTCATCCATTCTCTTCTGCTCTCTTGCCACGTCTGCCCCAATTTGTCACTTCACTAATAAAGTATTCTCAGAGTTTTTAAACCCCTCACGTGAGGCATTTCCCTGGTGTTTGATCGTCCTCAGTGTCCTTCCCTCAAACACCATGGGGAAAGCAAGTGGGGTGCCCCTGAGCTGGGGTGCACTGCCAGCCAAGCTGAAATAAGANAAATGGGGGAAAATGGGGGAAAATGGGGGAAAATGAGGGAACAGCCCATACAAGTAATAAGCTGGGGAACACTAAAGTCCATCTTTCACTATTTTTATTTCTAAAGTCACTGGGGACAAAGACATGGGCCAGTAGCAGCATCCAGATGGGATAGACTGGGATGGCAGCATTGTGAATAGCAATGGATGTTATTTTTTTTAATTGTTAATAAATATCCCTGGAAAGCACCCCTCTTGCATCACACCGAGATGCTGAAGAGCTTTCCCATATAGTAGTAAGTGGGAAGGATGTAAAACATTCAAAAAATCCAAGAGTTCACTGAGGTCTGTCCAATAAAGTTCCTCCCCAGCTGATACTCATTTTTTATTAGCCTGGAAATGCTGAGGAAATTCCTAAATGAAGGCAATAGAAGGATTATGCCAAGTAACCAGGAGCTGCTTAGTTTGACAGTCCCAAGGAAAATAGAGAATTGTTGCCTTCAGCTTTTTCCAACCTCCAGCTCGATGCTCCAGCTTTAATCATTGTCCAGTGTGGAAAGAAGTCTAGTCAAAAAGACTTTGTTCTTTGCACCCAAGCAGAAGAGAGAAATGGGACAGTAACAGCTTCTCATGGCATTGATCATCTAGAATCCTGATAAAAGGAGCAAACAGCAGCAAAGGGATCTCAAAACAGCCAAGAATGGGGAAAATCATGACTCATTGAGGGAATTTCTATCAAAACCCTGCAGAGACTGGGTCAGGAGCCTCATCAAGGACCTAAAATCAGAATAGTGCTGACAGTACCAGCAGATGCCAACATCTGGTAGTACCCAGGAGGATGAGAGCATCAGTGTGGATTCCACAGCCTGCTTGTTTGAAGGAAAGGGGATTAAAATACAGCCAAAGTGCGAGGTCAGGAGGAATGCAAGGAGCACTTCAAACAGAAGAATGTCTTCTGGAAAGTCATCGACCTACAGAGGATTGTGAAGTGCTGCACACAAACTCCCAGGACATTTGGTTGCAACATGAGCTGCTGCATGGCTGGGATGTATAAACAGGAGTCAGGAAGTTTATTGCTTATGCTTTGAGGTGTGAGAAAGAAGGCAGAGAAAAATCAGAAAATTCTCAAGTCCTTTCTGCTATGCAGAATTTTTTGCAATGCAAAAAATACTCGTGAAAATGTTAATGTCATTATGTAGATTGGCCAGAGCTGGGGCTGCCCTATCTAGCCCAGACACTGATAGCAGGGGGGTCACAGCAGCTTGTGGCCCAGCATGGGCTGCAAACATCACCTTGGTCATTGTCCCACCTTCACCAGCAACCCAGAAATGCCAGGGAATCATTTCTGGCAGACAGAGAAGTTCTTTGGGATGAAGCAGAAGGAAAAGCAGGACCCAAAAATGAATGGAGCTGCCAGACACTTGAGGAATGGAGCAGGATTTATTTTAAACCGAGGTTGTGTAACCACTTGAAGGAACTGCAAAAAGCAGGAGGGGGGGATCCTCCAGAAACCAGCAGCTTTTCCACAAAGTGTGATTCAGCCAAATCCTAACCACTTGCTCTGCACACAGGTAGCTGGAATGAAGAGGACCAATATCCAGCTCTGGTCCTAACCTTAATTTCCACCTTCTCATCAAATACACCGATCACTGTACCTACGAGAGGTCCCACCCCTGGTTCAGTTGCTATGATAATTATAGCATTTATAATGAGAGGACCCAAGAGCCCCCCAGATGCTGTGCCAAGTGGTGCACAGCAGATGGATGCTCTGTGGGTGTTTTTCCTGGGACTCAGCCCTCCAGCACTGCTGAACTGCGTGGAGAAGGAACCTCAGAGCTTGGGGTAACTGGAGGACAGCCAGGAAACCCAGACTTGCAGAAGTTTCAGTCTTAATGACCCCATTTAAATAGCTCACGCCTTCTCCTTACAGCAGAGTAAAATGGGAAATAGGAAATTGTGAAACATTTGCCATTCTTAGGTTAAAAAGAGTGAGGCAAGGGGTGAAAGCTGAGTGGTAGAGGTGGGTTTGGGGGCAGCCCCAAGGAGACCTCACTCCCTTCTTACAGGGATCCCATCCAGCCCCTGCACCATCCCACCCTCACGCTGCTGATAGGATCTGACAAGGTCTCAGCTCATGGAGCCTGGCTCCAGATGAATGCCCTAAGGAGGGAGCTAACAGGACTCCAGCTCTTCTGCCAGACACTTCTTCATATCACCTTTGGCACAAGAGCTTCCATCCCTGCACTTGCCTTTTTGCCCTACATCTGCCTCTTCATTGCTCGGAATGTTTCTGGGGAGATGCAGTTGGGATGGAGGATTTTGCAGGTGGGAACATCCACGCCCAGCCCCATGCAGACCTTCTCTTCAGCTGAACTATGCAGAGAGGACTTGCTGTGGTTGGTGTTGACTCCCTGAGCATTACATACGTGGCATGGATGTCATAGTCAGCATTTTTCTTTCTCTTCAAGATCCTCTCCAGATTCCCTTGTCTAAGAGCTCACAATATTCTCAGTAAACTAAGAGGAGGTCATCAGGGCAAGTCAACAAAGCACGTGTTCCTCAGAGGGGAGGAACAAGGCTTGGTGGGAATGCTCCTTTACGGAAGACAACGATGGTCTATCTGCTGTTTCTTTCCAAGGCAGCATTTTCCTAAGCCAAGGGTTGTTAACACATGAGCACCCAGCTCACTGTTATCTGGGAAGACAGCACATCACTCATGGTCAACATCATCCAGGTCAGCTGAACCATTGCCCTCCCATCAGACAGGAGTCTCTGGAAGGATTCTCCAGAACATCCGTCCATGCTCCTCTCTCATAGGAGCTCCACCTTCTCCCAACTCCACCAACTCCCAAGCTGATGAGGAACCCAATCCAGGGTGCCATGTACCAGCCCTCCCCACCCAGCACAAGCCAATCTCTGAGTGATGCAGCTTCAACTGAGAGCTCAAAGCTGGTGAGAATCACATGTGCAACCAAAAATCAGGCCAGCCCTGTAGCTTCTGCACCCAGGAATAAGGCAGGCTCTAAAGATGCATTCACAGACAAGTCTCTCTGGGTCTTCTCCTTACCCATATCTGCAAATGTTTGCGGTGTCCCAGGGCACAAAGAAGAGACAGGCAGGTCAGTGAAGACCAGGCCATCTATAGACAGGACAGCTCAGACCACCACAACCATGCAGGACATGAGCACAGGATCCTCCTGCCTTGCTCATCCTACGTCAGAAAGCTTCAGGACTTTGGGAGATTTATTTCCCAACGCAGATGAAAAGTGTTGCATTTCACCAAAGGAGCAGTGGGGAAAACTGTTCAACGCTTAAAGCACCAACATTTCTAGGCCAGAGGAACATGAGTAGAAGGAGAATGGTGTCTGGGACTCCACTGGATGCTGCTGCTCAGGGAGGGCTGACCATGGGGCTCCAACTGGAGAGCAGAGAGGGATGGGACGGGGTGGGGTGGGGTGAGATGGGGTGGGAGAAGTGTGTCCTTTAACCCGAGGCCATGACATTCCTTGTCCTCGGGGAGGGGAATGGGAGAGTGAGTCACATCCTCTGTGTCACCCCACATCCTACCCACACTCCAGACGAAGGGAAATTCTCATCCGTCAGTGCCACAGCCCTGGCCTCCCGGGCCCCTCCTCCCTGTCTGGGCACAGCACTCCCTGCAGCAGCCAAGGAAGGAGGCAGCAAAGCTCACACAGCATCTCAGTTCCTCTGCTCACACCTGGCTGGAGCCAAGGCATCATCCATCCTATCTCTGAGCCATCCCACAAACCGGACCTTGGGTGGCAGAGGTTCACATCTTTGTGCTGTACCACTTGCTGAGGATGAAGCCTTTCAAACCTGGCCCGCTTGGGATGCTGCTGGGGAAGGGTGGCAGCAGCACGAAGGCCACCAGCTCGTCCCCAGGGTCAGCACTCAGAGGAGGGCATCAGGCTGGTGGCATCAGGCTGGCACAACCAGCTAAAACTATTCCCCTCTTGGCAGAACCAGGATGATAAGTAGGTTGAACCCGTCACTAAGCCACTTAGCACTGATAAACCTCAAAGAATAGGAACTCCTTTGGCCTCCAGCAGGCTGAGGAACCAGGGAAGCTGGGAAGCCCCATGGCATCATCCCCATCTAACCCCATACACTGACCACATTGCTGAGTGTGGTATCTAAATGCTGCAAGCACAGCATGGGAGCCTGCTAAGACAAGGCCAACCACACGCTGGGGTGTAAGCTATTCATTGCAAGGGATGACATCCATCCCCTGGGACAAGCTTGGCTTCTGCTGCAGCAGAAAGAGGTGGAGCAACTCCCCCCTGCTCAGGCGTTGCCCTCCCACCAAGAACCCCCCATGGAGAAGGAGGAAGAGGGGCTGGGGTGCAGCAAATGCCAAACATTCCCGCACCAGGGAAGCCACGTTCCCCCCCTCCCACCCCCACTGCCTTTCCTGCTTGGTGCTTTCCCACACAGGCTTGTCCTGCCTCTCCAACCTTGGCCACTTTGCTCTACCAGGGTTTAAAGCCTGTAATTTACAAGAGGTGTAAGATTCCTAGAGAGTCTCTGGATCCAGGGCTGCTCTCCTGAAATCCCTCTTTCTCCAGAGGATGGTAGAACCACACCTGGACAAGGGGAGCTGGACAAAGCAGCCAGTTCTCTGCTGGGTGCAACTTCCTGAGACATGCACCTCCGGGCATCCACTCTCCTGCCTCCCATCAAGCACTTCAGGCTCCTTGGTGGCTACTCCTGTTGCAAGAGGCCAGAAGGTTCCTTGTGGCTGAGGGGTGGGCATAAAAGCTCTGGTGGAAAAGGCCCTGTGGGAAATCTTGGCCTCCATCTGATTAGATAGAGCCAGCTCAGGCTTCCAGGAGCAGCAGGTTAATCAGTTAATGGCTGGGATCCTGGGTGCTGTGCTGCGGGGCAGCCACTCCTCCTCGCTGGGGCCAGATCTGGGAAAACATCTGCTCTGATAAAGAAAGTGCATCACCAGGGAGGGGGGTGGCCCAAGCCCATCAGCTGCTCCAGCCCACCACCAACGGGCTGCTCTGGAGGAGCTGCCAGTCGCGCCCCCCCCTCCCTAGTCCTCATCTAGGGCATGAAGGGCCAGACACTGGGTTTAATGGCTTGGAAATCAACAAGGGCTTGGAGGAGGGTGGATGACTGATGTCCTAGCAGGGTTCCAGAGCTCAGCCACAGACCTCGGGATGGTCCTGTCACCCCACAGCCGTGCCCAGTGCCATGGGGCCAGCAAGGGCTGCCCAGCCTTGCACCCACCTGGACTGGAAACCTGTGCGTGCTCGGGCAAGAAAAGAAGCAGAGAGAATTTGCGTGGGGGTTCTGGAGTGTGCAGGACCACGTGTATTATGGTCGCACATCTTTTCCCCCCGGGGAACGGGGCTGGTGGAAACCCCCACGGAAAGGTCACCCATGGGAGCAGAGCCCAGGTCTCCCAGCTTCACGCCTGGCTCCGGAGGAGCCCGCTCCGTCCACCAGCATGAAGGTGACTGGGCAGCGGCACCGAGGAGCCAGGGGAGGGAGGCGAACGCTGCCTCCCGCCGCCGCTCCCCGGTTCCTCACCGGCCCGGTGCCAGGGGCGGCGAGCCGAGCTGTGCCCAGCACACCCGGGCAGGAGCAGGCTCCGGACCCCTCCAGAAGCTCCGAGCAGCCTGCGAGCCGTCCCTGGGCAGCCATGACTAGCATGCGACAAACCCTCCCCTCCCTCCTGCTAGCCGGAACCGCCGGAGCCGCGCATCGCCGGGGCTCTGCCTCCCGTAACCCGCCCGGCTCCTCGCAAGGGCCGCCCGGTGCAGCGACAAAACCAGAACAAAAGTGCAACCGGGACCGAGCGGGCAGCGGCCACCCCCGCGGGGAGCGCCGCATCCCCGGCCCCGCGATGCTCATCCCACCCCGGGACCCGACCCNCCCCCGCCGCTGCCGCTGCTGCGCTGGCTCCGCCTCAGCGGCCGCGGGCAGCGGGGAGCGGCCGGGTAGCCCCGCTCCGCCCCGGAGCGCTCGGGAGCCGGGGAGGTGGTCACGGCGGCTGGGGAGGAGCCGGCATCTCGGGGGAGGGGGGATGCTAAGGAGGGTTTGGGGGGATCCCCAGCGGGCAGTGCCCTCCATGGGTGGGCAGCGGGGACCACCTCGGTCCAGCCAGAGCAGCCAGCGGTGGGGTCATGGAATCATGGAGTGTATGGGTTGGAAGGGACCTCCGAAGTCATCTAGTCCAACCCCCCTACAAGAAGCAGGGACATAGAATCATAGAATTATAGAATCGTTATGGCTGGAAAGAAACTCTAGGATAATCAAGTCCAACCTTTGTTCAGCATCTCCCTAACCACTACACCACAGCCTCAAGTGCTACATCTACTCGTTTGTTGAACCCCTCCAAGGATGGTCACTCCATTACTTCCCTGGACAGCCTGGTCCAGTGCCTGACCACCCTCTCAGTGAAGAGCTTCTTAATATCCAATCTAAACCTCCCCTGACACAACTTGAGGCCGTTCCTCTCATCATATCATTAGTGATTTGGAAGAAGAAACCAGCACCATCTGGTCATCTCTAACTAGGTCAGGTTGCTCAGAGCCCCATCAAGCCTGACCTTGAATGTCTCCAGGGATGGGGCCTCCACCACCTCTCTGGCCAACCTGTTCCACTGATCCACCACCCTCATATTAAAGAACTTTCTCCTAATGTCCAACCTAAATCTCCTCTTTTCTAGCNCCCGGGCCCGAGCGGGCAGCGGCCCCCCCCGCGGGGAGCGCCGCATCCCCGGCCCCGCGATGCTCATCCCCCCCCGGGACCCGACCCTCCGCCCGGCTCCCCCCCCCGACCCTCCCCGGGCAGCCCCGCCGCCGGTCCCCGCCGCTGCCCACCTGACGGAGAGAGGCGTCCATCGGCGGTGCCGCCGCTNTCCCTGGACAGCCTGGTCCAGTGCCTGACCACCCTCTCAGTGAAGAGCTTCTTAATATCCAATCTAAACCTCCCCTGACACAACTTGAGGCCGTTCCTCTCATCATATCATTAGTGATTTGGAAGAAGAAACCAGCACCATCTGGTCATCTCTAACTAGGTCAGGTTGCTCAGAGCCCCATCAAGCCTGACCTTGAATGTCTCCAGGGATGGGGCCTCCACCACCTCTCTGGCCAACCTGTTCCACTGATCCACCACCCTCATATTAAAGAACTTTCTCCTAATGTCCAACCTAAATCTCCTCTTTTCTAGCTTAAAACCATTACCCCTCAGTTGTAGAAGGACAACTGGTGGCATCTAGAAGAACAAACATTTTGGGTTCAAGGTCCTTTCAGCAGGTCATCACAAGTTGTAACAGAGACCATTAACAGGAATCTGATAGAGCTTCAAAATGACATCTCTGAGGTCTGGAACAGCTGGCAGAGAACAAGAGGCTGGGTGAAATTTGTCAAAAAAGTGTGGTCAGGTCATAGTGGAATGTCTTACACTGTGACTCCACCACCTCCCTGGGCAGCCTGGGCCAGTGCCTGACCATTCTTTCAATAAAGAACTTCTTCCTAATATCCAATCACCCCCACCAGCTGCTTCCACCTTTGCTATCTGGACCTTTTATGAAGATTTCCTAATATATGACTCACTGTCAGTGTGTCCTTCCAGTCTGATACCAAGTCACTGAGAGCTCCCCTGGCCATGAGCATCCAGCCTCTTCTGTACTTGGGCTGGATTAGCCTCATCTCCACCACTTTCCCTGCCTCAGGAAAACATCAAGCAGGATGGTGCCAGAAGCCCAACATCTAATACTTTTATCCCCAAGGCCAATTACTCTGTTAGTGAAGAGGATTAGATCAACACAACAGTGATGTGTCCTTGACAGGCCTCTCTACGGCCACACATTTGTCATTAGGCTTTCTCTGCACCAGCCAGTCTTCTCCCTGTTGTTCCTCCTCCATTAGTGCAGACCATTCTGGTTCTTCAGCTTCTCTTCTGGGTGGTCATCAGGGGACCATGGAGCATCTCACAGCTCAGGGAAGCCTGAGAAGCACACCTCTCCTTTACCTCCATCAGCAGGCATGTCCAGAAAGAGATGTCCCCTCCCAGACCTATCCAGTGGAGAAACTTTGGCCATAGTTGCTGTCATCCAGGGCTGGGTGACATCAAGGCATGACCCTCAGAGCTGTATGTCAAGGGAGATCTGACAATGAACAAGCTAGCAGCAAACCCAGGGTGAGGTAAGAACCAAGCTTTCAAAAGACAAGGGGTTTAGTATTCAGCTTCTGGTGAGTGACACCTTCTGAAGGGGAAGAAGAAGCTGGCTTGACCTGCTCCTGAGAACAAAGTCCCTTTCCAAACTATGCAGGCAGCAAACGTTGGATTGCCTGAATGGAGCAGCAGTGATTGATGCTGTGAGCCCCGTGCTCAATCAGCCTCGTAGGAAAGGTGGCAAGAATGTTGATAAGAAACTTACACCTGATACTTGTTTCTGTTATGGGATTAAATTGCTCGTTCTGCATTCATACAGCCCAGCTGGAGACAGTGATGGCTGAGCTGTCTCCTAACTCTCTTCAGGTGCTGGTCGCTGGGGTGGCTGTGACCATTTGCTCCTTCCCAGAGCTTTGATAAGCAGGTGAGTGTTGACTTGGATGGTGCTATCACCATGTGTCTGGTACCTCACCTCTGCCACCTTGACAGAATCATTTAGGTTGGAAAAGACCTCTAGGATCATCAAGTCCAACCTTTGTCCAACATCTCCCTGACCCCTAGACCAAAGCACCACATCTACTTGTTTGTTGAACCCTTCCAGGGATGGTGACTCCACCACCTCCCTAGGCAGCAATGTCAGCAACCCTGCGAGCTCCCAGCCCTCCTGCCAGCCCAGCTGCACATGGCACAGGAACCAGGGTTGGCAGCAGAGAGGAGAGCTGGGGGGGTGGGTGCCAGGGGTCTGGGCGATGAGCTATTCCTGCAGCCCTGGAAGGAGCAGCCCCGCACCCAGCCGTGAGTCAGCTTCCTCCATGCCGAGGGAAGGTCGGCGGAGGACTGGCAGGAACAAGCCCAGGCAGGAATTCCTCCTGGACACCAGACAATATCCCAATTTCCTCCTCTGCCACGGGTCTGGCACACGGCTGGGAGGCGGGCAGAGAGCATCTGCCAGGCTTGCTCTCCCATCGCCTGTGAGGGAATGAGCTGTGACACCTCTGCTGCTGCTGCCACCCCCCCAGCGCCTCAGCAGAGCCCTGCTCGTCATCCCTGGGATTATCTCGCCCAGCAGAGGCAGGATGCCTTGGAGCCAGCTGGGGATGTGGGGGGGCACAGATGCAGGAGGGCACCCGTGCTCTGCCATGCATCGCAACCCCTGGCCACCATGGCCACCAAATCCCAATGCACGAGGCAGCCAGGAGAAGAAATAGTGGCCAAAAATCAAGTGTGTCCCCTTGCAGGAGAAGCCAGACCCTGGCAAAGCACCAGACACTGCAGCCTCCAGTTTCACAAATGCTTGAAATCAGCTTTAAAATCACCTCCTGGAAAGGGCAGTTCCTCCCTTCTCCCATTCCCAGCCTATGGGGAGCGTGGCCACAGCTCAGCCCCAGATATGGTCAGTCCAGATCACCTCAGGCTTGGGCTGCCCCAACTCAGCATGAAGCTGTGGACCTCTCCTCCTGCCCTGCTGCTCACAAGCCAGCCCCAACCTCTGCAAGGTGAGGGTGGTGGCAATCAAAGCCACCCCAAAGCTCTGCCTGCCCAGGGCTGCTCTGGAGCTCTACGGCAGCAATTAGCCCAGGCTCCTTGGGGACAGGATCATATTTGTACCAGATGTGTCCCTGCTCCGGAGGAATGTGATTAGGGCCTCCTGGAGAGGCTTTCACCAAGCACTGAGACACCTGCTCCCCTGGAGAGTGTAAAGGGGAGAGCTCCTTGCAAGAGGGGACAATGTGGGGTGGGACATGTTTATCTGTCCTGGGCACCCCACTGGCTCCAATTTCACTCCAGCCACCACCAACAGTGATGCAAATCAGAGCCCTGTCCTGTTGTTTGTTGAACCCCTCCAGGGATGGGGACTCCAACACCTCCCTGGGCAGCCTGTGCCAGTCCCTGACCACTCTTTCAGCAAAGAGCTGCTTCTTAATATCCAATTTAAACCTCCCCTCATGTCACTAGGGCCAGCACTAGCTTGTGACTTGCTACCAGTGCCATCTGCATTTGGTCATGCTGGATGGACCAAACCCTTCATCAGGTATCTCCTGGTCTTGTTCCCCCCGCCCCCCAACCCTTCCTTCCCTTCCCTGCCCCGCTCCAGGCCCCATGTCCACCTCCCAGCAGTGAAGAGCTGAGGTTCCATGTCACTGCTCCCTTTATGCTGCCACAGGTTTGCCTGGGGCCAAAATCTGACTGCGTGTGGCTTTTACACCCTTGCTCCAGAGAAATGCAGCTCTGGTGACGAGGCTGCTGAATCAGAGCTGAGCTGCACAGGGCTATAATTACAGTAGGAACACATGGGGACGAGGCCAGCCAAGTGCATCCACCTAATTTCCTCTCCTATTAAGCCTGCCCTGCTTTTCTTGACCCAGAGCAAACCTCGCTGCTGGCGGGTGGTGCAGTGAAGGTCACAGATGGCTCCGTGACAAACAGCCCTGCAGATCCTGCTCAGCCGTGTGTGTGAGCTGGGCTCTGCTCACCATGAGTGGGATTCCTGCTGTACAAAGTGTGTCAGGCAGCTGTGGTGCAGGCATTCCCCAGCCTGGCCCTTCCACCAGGCACGGGTCCCTCTCTGGCTCTGGCTCCAGCTGCACCATAAACCCAGGCAAGCGAGCGAGGAGGTTAAATGGTGTCACGTCAGTGCCCCCGACCGTGGCCAAGTTCTGCTGGTGAGTGCTGGGAGCTCAGGATGTTTCCTCTTTCTGAGCTTGGCTGTGCAGCTTCAACCTGAAAAAGTGTTTCTAAGCTAGAGGAAAGAGCTCTTCCCCTTCTCTGCAGCTAAAGCAGTGACAGTCCCTGCCCTGTCCTGGTGTACGTGGCCCTTGTGAGTCCCCAGGAGGAGCCTGTGATGCTGGGTAAGGGGTTAGCAAAGCCAGGGAGGGAGTGAGGCTGTGCTAACACCTCCTGTCTGCCACAACACCCAGTTTTTAGGGCTGAAAAGCCAGTGCAGCCCCAGTTCAGAGCTGGCCCCAGCATGTGGCCATCTGTCCTTGCTGAGGAGGAAAGCCTGTCACAGCAGGAGCAGGCTGCTCTCCAGCCTGTCCCCTCCCCAGTGACATTGCTGTACCCTGCAGGGACATCCTCCAGGGACACTGGGCTGAGAGATGAAGGCAGTCACCCAGCTGGACTCCTGCAGCAAGGAGCACAAGCTCCCCCCTCTCTGCAGGAGTCACAAGAGGGGGGTTACCCTCCGTCCTGCTCGGTGGCAAGGTCACATCTGGCAGCTTGTGACCCGGGATGCCAGTGCTGGTGCTCAGCACTTCTCCTCAGCAGAGGTTTCTAACAGAGGATTTGCTCCATTTCCCCTTCTCACTCCCTCGAGGGACCATTTAATTCTCCACAGAGTCCCTCTGGGGAGCAGTTCCAGCACAGGCACCTTGGAGGGCTGAAGAGCCCTGCAAGGACAATGCACTGGGGAGGATAGGGAAGGGCAAGAGGCAGGCAGAGAACCACCCAAGGCTAAGGAGCTCCTTGCCAAGGCCAGACAAGCCTCTGGGACAAATTCAGGGCCACACACCCGAGTACTCACTTGCATAGAAGAAATTTGCCATCCAAGTCCAAGCCCAGGATCCAGGCATCCCTGCAGGAGAAGTGGAGGGAGAGGGGATGGAGGGAGCTGGTTCTGCCCTGCAGCTCTGTGGCAGTGCCTGTAGGGCTGGCAACGGGCTCCAGGAGGGGCTGGCTCTGGTGTGAGGGACACGTCTGAACCTGCCAGTTCCCATGGGGAGGAACAGTTGTGTCTGGGCAGGTTCCTCCCATGGCAGGCAGCAGGGCCCAGCTCAGCCCTTTCTCCTCTCCTGGGGTTGGTGAGTCTCTTTTGGGTGATGGGGGAGGTGGATGGAGGGTAGAAGGGGGCAGAGAGCAGGGGTGTGGGGATGTGTGGGGTTGCCAGTGCTCACTGGTGATCCTCAGCATCTGCAACAACGAGCTGGGGCTGCCCTTTAGCTGGTGCTGGCACCATCTTCAGCATCAGCTCCACTGTCCCCAAACTGGTGCAACTCATGTTGAGACAAACCCTCTTGCAGACACTTGTTGGGGAAGGTGAATAATGCCAACAAAGCTGCTCTTGTCCCTGCCAGTCCATCCCATGCTGCCACCTCCTCCATTTCTACCTGCTCACCCCTCCCAGGGGCAGAGCTTGCAAACCCCTCTGCATGGAAAAGAGGAAAAAGGGCTTTAAAATTTATTTTAATGCAGTTAGAGTGCCTGAAAAACAGACGCCAAAGCCCAGGGAGGGACTTCCATGTAGAGAGGGGAAAAGGGAAACGTTGTCAGTGGTGTTGGTTCACGGTTTTGTGGTGGGAATGGCCTCAGCCAGCAATTCCTGGACTTCCCAGCCACATAGCCATGGGAATGGGTGCCACTGGTATCTCTCAACAGAGATGTGCCAGCCCCTCCTGGCTGCAGAGGGTAAAAATAGCTGGAGAAGATAAGTCGTGTGTGCTTGAACTTGGCAGGAACAGAAACCCAAATGTTTGCCTGAGCTCACAATCGTTTCATGTAATACAGGCCATAGTTTTGGGAATAGATCTCCTGTTTTTAGCTCTCCAGGCAGGCAGGGGTGGCTGCTTACCTTTGTAGAGATAAACCTCTTCCCAACAACAAAACATGGGAGAAGCTGTTGGTCAGAGGGCAGGAGGACATCTGGCACAACCAAGTCTCCTTCCAGGGGGCAGGAGGACACCTTCCCCACCACAGAGCATCCCCTGGGCAGTGGGGGGCTGTGGACCCCCAGGGTATTCTCCTCCCACCTGCAGCATCACGCCCTGGGGCTGCAAACAGCCTCTTCACTCCTCTCCAGGCACTGCACCAGCATTTCTGGTCCAGCATGTTCCTGGTATGGCAGCACAGAATCATAGAATTAGAATCATAGAATCATTGAGGTTGGAAAAGACCTCCAGGATCATCAAGTCCAACCTTTGTCCAACATCTCCCTGACCCCCAGACCATGTCCCAAAGCTCCACATCTACTTGTTTGTTGAACTCCTCCAGGGCTGGTGACTCCACCACCTCCCCGGGCAGCCTGGGCCAGGGCCTGACCGCTCTGTCAGCCTCTCCCTCCTCCCCTGGTCCCACAAAAGTGGTGGCACCCCACTGAGCAGCTCCCTCACTCTTCTCCATCCCATCCCTGTTGCCTTCCTCTCCACTCACCCACTGTCTCCGCTCCAGCAGAGCAACTGGGACCAACTCATCCAAGCTGGCCAGATGTTCCATCCACTGTCTGCTGGCTGAGGCCACATGTGTGACCCAAACCAGACCCCCCAGCAGTCCTGTCTGCACCAGCCCGTGCATCACACCCTGGTCCAGTGTTTTCCAGCTCATCCAGGCCCCAGGACTGTGTGGGTGAGTTGCAAACCTGGCTGCCTCCTCTCCATCCCCATCCATGGAGTCCCTCTACTCTGCCCTTGAAGGGGAGATCAGCGTCTTCAGGAGACACCTGCAGCAGTGCCAGCAGGGCTTCGACCTGCACAGCCTGTACCAGGTGCTGGTGCTGGTGGTGGCACAGAGCCCCTCGGGGCGGGTGGAGAGCTGGCAGCACCTGCAGAGGCTCGCCCAGTGCCAGCCCAGCTCACCCAACCCCAAGGTGGCCAGCTACGTGGACTGGCTGGCCTCCTACCTGCAGCACCTGAGCTCGCTGAAGGAGAGCTTTGATGCCAGGGTGGTGGCCCCACTCTGTGAGAACTTGTACCTGCACGAGGAGCCGGGTTCCCAGAGCTCCTCCCCAGCGTCCATCCCGTGCCTGGCTGCCCAGCTCTTCACCCACCGCCGTAACTGGGGGTTGCTGCTGCAGGGGCGGCCCCTCAGCGAGCGGGTCTTCAGCCCCCAAAGCCTGGGGGACCTGCGGGGCTTTGCTGGCGTGGGGCCCTTTGTGAAGGTCTTGAGGCTGGTCCCTGATGTCTTCTACCAGAGCTTGGCCACGGCAGATCTTGCCTGGCAGTGGGTCCATCTGCACCGCAGCAGGTACAGCCTCTCCTTGCCACCATCACCATCATCACCACCATCACTATTACCATTATCATCATCATCAACGTTACCATCACCATCAACGTCACCATCACCGTCACCGTCACCATCACCATCACCACCACAGCAGCCACCAGCACGAGAGCCTGGCCTCCTGCTGGGCACAGGCAGCAGTGCCAGGGTGCTCCGAGCCCAGCTGCAGGAGAACCAGGAGGAGCTGCTGTCCCTGCTGCACCGGGAGGAGCGGGTGGCCACCCTACGTGCCCAGGTCCATCACGCCACCCAGCGCATCCATGTCCTGCGCCTGCAGCAGCGTGGGGAGGGGATGGAGCTGGCCCAGCCCCAGCAGAGCCTGGGGAGGGGTATGGGAGGGCAGTGGCACCAAGCTGGCCTGGCTGAGGAGCTGCAGAGGAACCTGGAGCTGGAGGAGTACCACCACAGCATCCTGAAGGCCGACTGGCTGCTGGAGCTGGAGGTCAGGCCCATCCTCATCCGGAGGATTGATGTGGTAAGGGGTGAGCTGTGACTCCTTGCACTCCCCACCCTGCACCCCAGGGTAGGGGAGCTTCATGGAAAGGGCTGGGCATCCAGGTGAAGACATGGGTCTTGTGGGACTGGGTAGATCCATAACCTCCACAGTTCAAATGTTGGGCAACTCTGGGCATCCAGGAGTGAGGAGGGAGTAGGGAAAGGGAGAGGGAGTGTTAACGTGGTGGAAACTTCCATGGATGCTCCCATCCAGCACATGTGGATGCTCAGGAGGTGGGCACCCACCCTGCCTCCTCTCTCGCAGGTCCAGCAGCGCTGCCAGGACTTGGAGAGGATGCTGCAAGGCCAGGCACTGCTCAGGAGAAGGATGGCCACCAACCCTGCACCCCGGAGGGCTCAGCCCTCTGCCACCTCCCCCCTGGCAGCAGCCAGCCCCAGGAGCAGCCAACACTGACCATGGGAGGTGGGATAACGGCCTTTCAGAAGATGTTTGGCAAAGAAATATCCATCAGTATCCTGACTTAGGGCATTTGTGAGCCTTTTATCAAAGACTCCAAGAGCCATCAGCAATGCTATGAATGTTATCTCCCAAAGAGCTTCTGGATTGGATGGACTGACTTAATATATCAAAATAGAATTATTTTTTCCCCCCTCTAAACACCAATTCATTGGATCATAGAATGCGTTGGGTTGGAAGGGTCCTCAAAGATCATCTAGTTCCAACTAGAGACACCTCCCACTAGACCAGGTTTCTCCAAGCCCCATCCAACCCGGCCTTGAACACATCCAAGGATGGAGCACCCACAGCTTCCCTGGGCAACCTTGTATTTCAATCAATTCCTTGCCAATTAAGAGCCAGGGCTCCTGTGAAGAGTTTATTGGTGTAGCTGTTTCCACTACAGTCCGAGGAGTCACAACGCACAGCGACAAGAGGCCTCCTAACTACACGGGGAGGACAGGACACACATGGCCACGAACACACAGAGACACTCGTCTCTCCACCCCAGGCCCTTCTGGGGTAGGAACCTATCTCTGGTAGGATATTTCTGCAGCCTCCCAGGGAAGGCATTGGACCCTCCTGGTAATGAAGCACCCACCATCTCTCACAGGAGCCAGGCTGGGAAGTGGGAACTGGGGCAGGGGCTTGTCCCAGATCCAGTGGTGAAGCTGGCATCCCAGTCTCCTCCACAAGGCCACTCCAGCTCCAACCATCAGGGACAATCTGGGGTGCCCATCTCCTCTGGCACTACCCTCAGAGCTGAGGGCACCATCAGCACCTTCTGTGGCAGCTCTGAGCAGGGGATGCCAGCCCAAGGAGACCCCAGGGGACAGCCCTGCCAGGCAGAAAGGTGCCCAGAGGTGATGGGGGCTGAGTGCTGGCATGTCGAGTGCTGCTCCTTCCCACCTGGAGGGCACCCTTGACCATGAAAGGTCACCCTGGTATGGCAGCAGAACTGGGGCTGGAGGCTTCAGTGGCTTCCTTGCAGGGCTGCAGGGAGCCAGACTCAGTGGATCACTGCACAGGGGAAGGGAGGGGACCCAAAGGACAGTTTTGTGCATCTCTTGTGTAGCTTCTTAAATAAGGTTTGGTCTCAAGGACACTAATGTGGGGATCAGGAACTTGGGTGCAGCCCTGGGATGAGTTTTTAGCCCTGCAACCTCTGTGGAGGTGCAGAATGGAACAGGACCCCTCTTAGTCCCTGCAAGAGGGCAGGCACGTGAGGCTTGAGGACACCTGCCTGTCCCCAGCCTCCCCTCCCCGTGCAGTCTTCCTTTGGGAAGAGGGTTGGGAGAACTGGGAGAGAGCAAACAGCCTCCTCAATGCTGAGCAAGAGCTGGAAACAGTCCTCTGGGAGGGTGACTGGACAGATGATGGGCTGGAGGACAGGGCCAGGGTGCTGGTCCCTCCTCGCCTGTCTGCCAGAACACTCCTGGAAGGGGGCAGAGGGAGCAGGAGAAAGGCATCCACCAGCCAAGCAAGGAAGCTGCTGGCCCAGGAGAACCCAGTGGCCATCCCTAGGCAGCATCCAGCCCATCCCTGTGACCTCTCAGTGGCACATTGTGCTGAGCCACCCACGCTCCGTGGTAGCAGAGGGGGACACGGTGGCACCAGCTGGCACGTCTCCCCTTCACCACCTCTGGCAGTGGACCCACGGGCACTCCTTTGGGGTGTGAGGGACATCTCTCAGCCCACAAAGTCCAAGAGGAGAGGGACTCCCAGCCTCTGCTGAGCCAGCGGTGGGGCAGCAGGAGCCTCTGGCAGGGCTGGAGAACGGCCTTTCCTTGGTCCAGGCAGGAGATGGCGTGACTGGCAGCGAGTCTCCAGGTAGTCCTTGGTGGGAGGGAGGAGCAGGCACTGGCCTGGCCCAGGAGAGGGAAGGGCAGCCCCCAGCTCACACGGGCATGTGCAGCTCGTTGTACTCGTCCCGACCGTCCTCGTCGAAGTTTGGCTCCGCATCCTCCGAGTCCAGCTGGGGAGAGGCAGAGACCAGGCTCTGAAGGCCACAACCACCCCCAGCACCAGGTCAAGCCTGGCATGGAGGGAGCTCCTGCTCCTTCCCCTCCCAACAGGCTCCTTTTTGGCCTCTCATGCCCATCCACGCATCCCCAGCCTGATGCCCTTTCCTCTGAGTTTGACCATGTCCCATCACTGGGGCTTTGGGTGCTGCTCCAGGCTGCTCTCCACCAGGAGCTGGAGATGTTTACAGCAGCAGCTGAGCTGCCAGCTCCCTGGCACTGGGGTTATTGCTCCTGTGCCAAGCACACACACTCTAATTTCACAGTGGGGAAATGGGGTGTCTCTTGAATGAGCCACAAATGGGAAGGAGGATGGAAGAGAAAACCCTTATTCCAGGTAGAATCCTCTGTTTCCTCATCCTAAGGTGCCCACCCATCCCACACTGTGCTCTCAAGGCTACAAGTTCTGAGGAAACCATCCACCCACCTACTGCTGCTGGACAAAGAGCCCCAGACAAGAGCAGGGAAAGCCAAAGCTTTGCAAGCCCGGGATCTCCCAGCCTTCCATCTGCCCTGTCTCCTCAACCTCACTGCAGTGTTGGAAGCTAGACCATGAGGACACTCATCTTCTTACCGCTTTGAGCTCCCTGTCGTGGAAGAATCGGGGCAGCACGAAGCGCCGCAATGGCACCGTCATGATCAGGACAAAGGGGAAGGCCAGGGAGGCCACCGTGGACTTCACCACCCAGAGCAGCACAATGCAGGCCAGCTGAATGCAGGTGAAGAGATTCATTCTCCAGGTCTTCACCTAGCGAGGTAGATCCAGTTTAAGAGCACGTTATCGTTCCACACAGATGAATGAAGACCCAGCTGGTACAACACAACCCTTCTGCAACTGCTGCACGCTCTACCTGGCCAGCAAGGTGGAACTCCATAACACACCAACCTCTGAGGAACCTAAACCCTGAAGCCAAGGAGGGTCATGAAGCCAAACATCACTAGCTAAGCACCATCCTCCCCTCACCTGCCTCTTCTGACCCACCTCCCTCTGCCCGCCCTAGGTAGAGATGTCCCCACTTGTGTAGGGAGGTTGGACAAGATGACCTCTAGAGGTCCCTTCCAGCCTAAAACATTCTATGATTCTTCCTCTGCTCCTCATTACCTAGTTCCCCACAACTTGCTTCCACTCACCTTGACAACATAGATGTGGTCAGGGTGGTGCTTGGATGGCATAAAGATCAAGAGCAGCCGCTCGTAGAGCTGGATGCCGGTGAGCGAGGTGACCCCCATGTAGAGGAAGATGCCGAAGAGCACGGCCAGGGGGATCTGCCGCAGCATGTTCCCCATCACGATGGACAAACCTGCACAGACAGAGCTCAGGTCCCATACCAGCCCCTCCACGACAGCCCCTCCCCACCTCAGACTCTCTCATGTCTCCTCAAGAGTGCCTGAGGGAACTGGGATTGTTTAGCTTGGAGAAGAGGAGGCTGAGACCTCATTGCTCTCTACAGCTACCTAAAAGGAGGTTGTGGTGAGGCTGGGGTTGGACTCTTCTCCCAAGTAACAAATGACAAGAGGTGATGGCCTCAAGTTGCACCAGGGGAGGTTTAGATTGGACATTAGGAAGAAGTTCTTTGCTGCAAGAGTGGTCAGAGACTGGACAAGGCTGCCCAGGGAGGTGGTGGAGTCCCCATCCATGAAGAGGTTCAACAAACAAGTAGATGTGGAGCTTTGGGACATGGTCTGGGGGTCAGGGAGATGTTGGACAGCATCCTTGATGATCCTAGAGGTCATTTCCAACCTAAATGGTTTTATCCTCTCTGTCTGACCTGGGATGCAAGGGAAAGAAAGCTCAAGAGGGGTCTAGCTGGAAGGGCTGCTGAGATGAACCGGTTGAAGGTCACCAGAGGAGAGCTGAGCACAAGTCAGGGGCAGTCCTGCAGAGAGCAGGGACACTGCCAGAAGATTCCAGTGGTTGGCCCTGACCTCCCCCCTCAGGGACTCACCAACAAGGGCAGCAATGAGCACTCCAGTCACTCGCTGCTCCTTCACCTCCTCGATCTTGGGCTTCTCCCCTGGGGCGATGGCTTTGCTCATGACCGTCAGGGCGTTGACGTGGGTGACCGACCGCACCGTCGCCGCCGTCAGCCAGGGCAGCCCGAAGAGGGCACAGAGACCCCCCATGGTGCCAATGAGCAGCAGGTCCAGGTGGAAGCCAGAGCCCTTCAGCAGCTTCCTCTCCTTCTTGCTCACAATCAGCCTGGGAAGAAAAAGAGCCCTGGTCAGTGCCAAGCCCAGCCCGGTGCCCAGGGACAGCTCCGTGGTGAGGACAATGGTCACTCCTTGGGTAGAGCACATATGGGGACAACAAGGAGATGGCTGAAAAGAGGGACAGTGGCCATCAACCTCAGGTTAGAGGTTGAGGTAGGTCTCCACCACACTCTATGCCAGGAAGGGAGCCAAGAGATGAGAGGAGCACCCAAGAAGGTCGGGTCTGAAACGGCCAGGATCCTGCCCTTGATGTTCCTCTGGGATGCCAGCTGCATCTCCATGGCACCAACACCATCCCCAGCCAAGGGTTAGCGATGGGTGGTGTTGGCAGGGAAGGTACTCACGTGGTGATCTGTGTCTCCATGAAGATAAGGATGAAGACCAGGAGGGCAGGGATGGCAGAGGCAAACATCATCCACAGCGGAAAGGTCCCACTGCTGCCCATGGGGTGAATGAACCAGCCACGCTTGTGAGGAGACGTGACCGACAGGCCAGAGGGGACATTCAGCTTCTGGGGGTGTAGCCACAAAACCCAGCAGTTAGTCAGCAATACACGTGCCCACAGCCTCACACAGGACCAGCCTTGACTCTCCTGGTCTCCCTGGTCTGGATGCCTCAGATGGTGGAACAGTCACCCTGACCCAAGCAGGACTTTCTCATGGGTAACTCCCTTCAAGTACAAAAAAATCCCATGCCCCCTAACATGTCTCATTTCCTTTCAGCTACTGGAATTCCCTTGGTTTTCATCCAAGAGACAAGGAAGTATCTTCCCTCAGGAACATCACCACCATGTCAGAGCTTGCAGACCATGGTTAAAAGGCTTCTTGACCTCTGCTTGGACAATCAAGTGTCCCAAACCCTTCTCTGAGGTGGCTTTCCAGACTTTCCAACTCTCTTCAGTGTTGTTTTTGCAGCGTGGACCCCAGAAATGGCCACATTTCCTGGAGATGACCTCACCCTGACCATGTCCAGAGAGAATGTCATGTTTGTGCTTCCACCAGAGGCCACACAAGCTCCTTGCTGCACATCATCCTGACCGTGTCCCCCAGCATCTGAACATCATCCTGACCTTGTGTTCCCCAGCATCTGAACATCATCCTGACCCTGTGTCCCCAGCATGTGAACATCACCCTGACCCTGTGTTCCCCAGCATTTGAATATCATCCTGACCCTGTGACCCCCAGCATTTGAACATCACCCTGACCCTGTGCTCCCCAGCATCTGAACATCACCCTGACCCTTTGTCCCCCAGCATTTGAACATCACCCTGACTCTGTGTCCCCCAGCATTTGGACATCACCCTGACTCTGTGTCCCCCAGCATTTGGACATCACCCTGACTCTGTGTCCCCCAGCATTTGGACATCACCCTGACTCTGTGTCCCCCAGCATGTGAACATCATCCCGATCCTGTGACCCCCAGCATTTGAACATCGCCCTGACCCTGTGCTCCCCAGCATGTGAACCCTCAGCTCTGAGCTGCTCCAGGGCAGCTCCTGCTCTGTGCCTGCGTGAGCACTGCAGGGAGAGTTTATGATTTGCATTTATGTTAATCAGCAGAAGCATGAATAATATTCCTGGAATGCTTGTGCTCGAGCTGAGCTGTGTAACCACCATTTTCTCAGACAGCTTTGTACATATGCTGAGTTAATACCGAAGTGATAAAGCTTCTGATAATAAGTGTAGGAGTGTGGAAGGGTATGAAAGGGATGTAACAAAGTCCCTGATTTTCCTCACGTCTGATAAACCCAGATTTTGCATTGAAATTGAGATGAATAAAAAATGCATTTGGATTCCATTAAGCCTAGGGCTGTCTCGATAAAAAGCTTGCAGGCTGAGCAGGAAATACCTTTCACCCTTTCCCTGAAAAAAATTGCTAAACAAAAAAGATATAACTGCACATCTACCAAAAAGCAGGGAGGGGGGAGGTGAAACCTGTGAGATTGGTTTGTTTGATAGCGTTTAAGTTTCCCATCAACTGGGAAAGGGATCGTTGTGTTGGAGATAAAGTGGTGAAAATATTCAGTGGTCCACAATCAAGGAAGTTTAAGTATGTTAAGTGCTAAAACCGTGACAAGGACCCACTGAAACCACTCGATGTGCCACCCGCTCCAGTGTGCACAACCAGCTCAGGTCTTGTTGGTTGTGGGTTTTTAGAGTTACACAGGAATCCACTGCACTGAACCACCCCTAAAGCCTCCCCTACTGCCAGCTGGGGTACCAGGGGGACACCAGGACACTCCAGTCCCTGTAGCTCTGGGCTGAGTCTCAGCAAGACCCTTGGAGCTTCCCTTCAGTGTGGAGGGAAGGACAAGGGGAGCTTCATCATAGAATGATTTGGGTTGGAAAGGACCTCAAAGATCATCTAGTTCCACCCCCCCTGCCATGGGCAGGGACACCTCCCACTAGACCAGGTCGCTCAAGGCCCCACCCAACCTGGTCTTGAGCACCTCCAGGGATGGAGCATCCACAGCTTGGCACTGTCATGACTAAAGAGGCAGGAAACACAACCCCCCTGTTGCACAAGAGCAGGACACGGTGCTGCAGGGACCACTTCAGGAGAAGCTTTGATGGTGGCTCTGGCCCTTACCTGTGTGTATGTGTCAGTGATGGTGTAATCCACCAGCACCATGACCAGGATGGAGATGGGGATCCCAAAGTCTCCGATGATCCGCCGAGCCTGCAGAACAAACACCCTCAGTGGCCAAGGGAAGGGCTCAGCTCTGTCCACCCACCCTGCTCCAGGGAGCCCGTGGCAAAGTGAAGCACCAGACGGGGCCAAGCAACACATCAAACCCAAGTGCTGCTGATGAGTAGGTCAAGGGAACCCATCCTTGACCCATGGGGCTGCACATCCCACTGCCCAATAACACACAGTCCTCTGGCCACCCTTAAATGACTCCTAGTGGCCTGTTCAGATGGTGCTCCAGGTACTACCCAGATGCCCTGAACGTCCAGAGATGTCCAAGAGAACAAGCTGTAAGCTCCTCCTCCAATATTCTAGTTCAACAGATTTATATCCAGCCAAAGGAGCCTTCCCAAGGCCCAGAGGACTTCCCAGCAAAGCTGGGTGGAGCAGGACAGTGCAGACACCATCAACAGCCAGCTCTGGTCTGCTGCCACACCTCCAGCATATTTAAGGGGCTGCTGGTGTTTCTTTGAGGGATGGTCCAAATGCTCTGTAGAACAAAGGTCTATAGCAAGAGGCATTATGTTTGGCATGGCCCTCAACATCTGGTTCTCACAAACTTCTTACCTTTCCTCCTAAGAACCGGCTGTTCTTGAACTTGCGCATGAAGAAGGCGATGAAGAAGGTGCCCAGCATGAGGATGAGGGAGAGGAGAGCAGTGTTGGGCTGCATCCTGATCCCCAGGGACATGGCATCTGCAGAGAGCATGCTGGCGTTGAGCCCGCTCTGCACGTTGGGCGGGTAGAACTTCAGCAGAGGATGTTCTGCAAACACCTGGGGAGGTGAAGAGAAGCAGCAGGCACCGTCACTCCAAGGAGGGGCAGGGGGTCCTGTCACTACTGGGGGCAGGGGGACGCAGAGGTGTCCTGCTCTGTGGAGAGGTGAGGGAGGGAGATGGTGGGCACGGACAATCCCAGCATCTGGCACCTTGCCTCACGACCTACCCAGCTGGAGAGGGCTGGGGAGAGAAAAGTGGCCCCTCTTTAATGCCTCCTGCAGGAAGAGAAGGGGAGACAGACATTAGGGACTCATCCTGACACCCTCTGTGGTGGCACAAGGGGCCAGCTGGGCTGGGGCGTGAGGGGCCAGCAAAGAACTGCTCTGCAGAAGGTCTAGGAAAGCTGTGGGTGAGCTGGCCCTGGTCCCCTGCCTCCTGCAGCAGGTTCCTGGGGGATGGAGAGATGCAGCAGCCCGTCTCCTGGGGAAGCTTCACCTTGTACAGCTTGTAGAAGGTCTCGTAGATAAAGATGAGGGAGATGAGGAAAGCAAAGATCTCCTGGGTGAAGGGCGAGATGTAGCGCACCAAGAAGCTCCCCTCGGCTGCCACGATGATGAAGATGAAGACGATGAGCCACAACCCAATCCACACTCTGCCTGTCAGATACTCAATGCCTTGTGTCTGGCAGAACTGAAATGGAAAGGGGAACGAGTTACTCATGGTTCCTCAGGCTGCCTCCTGCATCTGCTCCCCGTTAGGATCAAAGGCTCTCCTGGAATAAAACATCTACATCTGCTTGTGCACCCAGCACAGAGACAGTGAATCCAGGGCTGGAGTCACAGATGAAGTTGCAGACTTTGCATTAACCCCAGCCAGCTCCCACCAAGCGGGTCTTTGTAGCAGTATCTCCTTCACCCTCTGCTGAAGCCATCCCAGGCATGACGCTCCTCATCCCACCCATCTGGAGGTGCCATTACTCCAGCAGAGCTCTCCACTGCTCCATGCACTCAGCAGCACAAGCCTGTTCCTTGCACAGGAGAGCCTGAGCAGCCTCCTATGTCCTGCTGCACGAAGGCTACCTTAGCTGGGGCGTGATCCCAGGCAGTGTATGCATGGAGAAAAGTGCCCAGGGTTGTCCTTCTCCACTGCCTCTGCTCATCCACACAGAAACACCAACCACTTGCAGCACAAATCACATCCCTCCCTTTGCAGCCTTCCTCAGTACCTCCACAGACAGTGCCCTCACACCTCTGGACACAATGATGGGGCAAAGCAAAAGCAGGCAGTGAGAAGTGTGGCCACAGGAGAGCAGAGAGATTCCCACTGTGCAATGGCATCATCAGCTCCAAACTCTTGCCACACCAAGGTGACAAGTTAGCTGTAGGAAAATACAATCCCAGACATGCTGGGAGTCAGGAAAAAAGGAGGATTAGATCCACTGCTTGGAGGTACAGTGACACAGGGATGATTTAACAGTGGTCATGCTGCTTGAGAAAGAATCATGTCCATCCTGGCTGGCCAGGAGATCTCTGCACACACCCTTGGGCTCATCCTGAGAGGTGGACGTAACGTATGAGGGTCATCCCAGATGGGATGAATGCTGAATGTTGTTGAGTTCCATCAAAAAGAAAACCTGGACATGGGTAAAAGTTGTGAAATGGCCTTCAGAGGAAGCCCCAAGAAGAAGACCAGAATTTTAGGATGCAGCTACAAGTGCTCTTTGCTGTTACCACTGTCACACCTCAAGAGGGTCAGCCCATGGAACACAGCAAGAGGAGGAACAAGTCCCTTAGTGTGACCTGCAAAGGGTCAGCAGAGCCATGGCTGGAGGGCCACCTCCCAGGTCCCAAGGAGTCTACACCATCAAAGACCCTTTGGAGAGTGGAGAGATGCCAGGGGTCCTCTCCAGTGCAAGGGCAAAGCGAGCAGGCATCAAGCACGGGCACTGCCTCACGTGTACCTTGTAAAAAGCTTCCTCAAACACCAGCAGAGGCCCTGAGAAGCCAATGACCAGGAGCGGCTGAGCTCCGAGCAGGGAGAAGAGGATCCCTAGAACCGAGGTGGAGATGATCAGCTCGGAGACCCCCATGAGACCCTCAGTTTTCTCTCCTGGGAAAGAGAACAACGTGTGAGCGTCGCAGCCCGGACACGAGCCCCATCAGCGCGGGCTGCAGGCACAGCTCCAGCCAGAGGAGGCAGGTCCCCATCCCACCGCTCAGAGGTCCCCTGTGTGGGGCAGGGAGCACAGAGGGAGTCCAGCTGGAGAGGCCGGGCGGCAGGGAGGGGACAAGGCAGCACCGGAGCCCACCCCAGCACAGCACCACAGACACAGCCAGTGTCCCGGCGTGCAAAGAGCAGACCAGAAAGCAGGCCCATTACCTAGGAGTCCCCCGAAGGTGATGGCAGGAGAGAGAGCAGCAAAGTAGATGAAGAGAACGGCCGCGAGACACTGGCTGTGCAAGGCGTCTCTGATGTCACTGAGGTATTTGGGGTACCTGCGCTTTATGTCCCGAACCAGACCTCCAAAAAAGATCCCGGTCCTCTTCAGAGGGTCGTCCTCAGCTTCCTCCTCTTCCTCCTCAGCTTTCACTTCACACAGCTCTGCAGGTGCACAGAGGGGAGGGTTGGAGTAGTAGCACCTTGGGCTGTCCCTCTCCCCCGTGGCCCATGGAGACCTTCCTCCAGCAGGGCTAATCTGGTGCCTCCCCCCCCATCCTGCTGTCTCCAGGTGTCCCCAGAGCTGCCCACAGCCACTGTCACCCCCTCCCCACTGCAGGACCCACTAACACCCAAAGGGCACTAGGCACCACCTCTTTCACCCAAATGTGAGAGACCTTTGGCTTCCTGGACAGCCCCCTCCTTCATGGACTTCTGCTCCCTCTCCTTCCTCTTCCTCAGCAGCAACTTCTGGAAGGTGGCAATGGATTTGAGGAGGTCTTTCCCTTCCACCTCCGAGGGGGGGATGACAATGCTGCAGTCCAGGAACTCGTTGATCGCGTTGAGGAGGTCTTGGCGGTCATCTGCCATGTATGCAGCCTCGTGGAAGTGCTGGGAGGGGCAGGGAAAGAGAGAGGGGGAGAAGGTTCAGACCAAGACTGCCCCCAGCTCCCTACAGCTTGGACACACTTGCTATGACCATACAGAAACATCCTGCTCAACCCATGACTTGTCTCACTGCTGCCACTCTGACCCACACCCCTGAGCTCCTCCTCTGCTCCATGCTCCTCACCTAATCCCATGTCTCTCCTCCCTTCCTTATCCTTCCAGTGACCTCCTTGCTCTTGTTTTTCTCTTCCAAGCCCCACTGCCCTTTCCCCAAGATCGTGCTCCTGCAGCATCTCTGCCAGACCACGGGGTGTCCCTCATGGGGCCTCTCCATCAATCCAAACCAGATCTGTGCTTCCCAGCTAGCCTGGTGCTTCTCATCCTCTAGGCTAGAAGCTACACCTGGTCACCTGTGCCTCTCTTCACACCACATCACTGAGGCTAAGATCCATCTCCTTACAAGCTCTGCAAGCCACCACCATGTCCTGAGATGTACCAGAAGCCAGGCCACAGACCACAAAGGTGAAAGACTTCCCCTGTCCCTGCAGCTCAAAATTAGGATTCTGCTACAGTTTGATGTCCTCCTAGTTTGGTCTTGGGTTTGTTTTGAGAGTGGAGCCCTAAAGAACTGAAGGTAAAGCATAAGAGGCTCTTGAGAATCTCCACATGGGAGAAGGAGGAAGGGAAAATAGGAGTCTACAGCATGAGGGAAGCCATGCAAGGGAAACCAGGCTGAAAAAGGGAGATACTCCTGACAGCAACGACAAGATGACAAGGAAGGACTCCAAGGAGACCACGAGGGGACAGGACTACAGCAGATGAGAGGTGCTGCATTGCCTCTGGAGAAAGGGCTGGAGGCAGATGCCCAAGTGACCAGCCTGTGAAGCAGGTAGAGGACAGCTAAGGTCCCTGCAGCACACAGACGCCCTGGAGCCACCACTTCCAACCGTAAATGACACCACACTGCTCACGGCGCCAGCCACCGTGTAACCCTGCTCCCCTCTTCCCTCAGCAGAGGCTCAGAGGAGCCAGCTCAGCCCACAGACACAGCCCTGGAGCTGGAACATGGCACCTCACCTCCTCTGGCTGAAAACAGGGTCTCAGCCGAGCTCTGTGCCACCCCTGGGAAGGGATCTTTCAGCTGGGAGCCCTTGGTGCCCACAATCCACCTGCTCAGAGTGGACTCAGAAGAGCTGTGAGCTGGTGGCAAGACAGGAAGGTTTGTTACCCAGTTGTTAAATGGCACCAGCCAGGAGGACCCTGTGAACCTCTGGTTCTCCTGCCCTGGATGTAGGAGGCTGAGAGGAGACCTCATTGCTCTCTACAACTACCTAAAAGGCTGGTCTTGGGCTCTTCTCCCAGGTAACTAATGACAGGACAAGAGGTGATGGCCTCAAGTTGCACCAGGGGAGGTTTAGATTGGACATTAGGAAGAAGTTCTTTGCTGCAAGAGTGGTCAGGGACTGGCCCAGGCTGCCCAGGGAGGAGGTGGAGTCCCCATCCCTGGAGGGGTTCAACAAATGAGTGGATGTGGTGCTTTGGGACATGGTCTGGGGGTCAGGGAGATGTTGGGATGAAGGTTGGACTTGATGATCCTGGAGGTCTTTTCCAACCTAAATGATTCTATGACTCTATGTATGCTGCAGTTGCTCAGGTTGTCCTTTCTTTGCCTTTAATTCCTCACCAGGATAACTCATTTCACTCTCCTGCCATCTAGCCAGATGGGGAACTTCTAGGAGTGCACAAGCTTGGCAGAAAAACCTTCCTGCCTCCTCAACTCTCCTCCTGCCGGGATGTGCTCCTCTGCATGGATGCCCCAGCCATGGAACTCCACTAGAAAGCTTCATCCAAACATCTGACAACAGTTCCCAGGCATTGCTGGGTCTTTTTGTCAGCGTGGTCTGGGCCAGGCATCATGGTCACGGGCAGTGCTCAGCTTCTCCTCTCTGTGAAAGGTCCAATGAACACAACTGCTCTAACTTTGGGCAGTCCTTTGCTCCTGCTCCTTTCTTCACCCAGCCCAGCACCCTCTGTCCCAGCCAAGCGTCCAGGAGCATCCTACCTTGGTTGAACCAGGATGTTCCTCCTGGTGCTCATGCCCTCCTGCCCCACCTGGACCTTTGCACAGCATTTCTGAGCACTCTTGTTCCACGACTGACTTCTGAGCCACCAAAGCTCCCTCACCCATGGCAGCATCACCACCACCCATCAGCTCCTCACCTTGTCAGACATGAGGGTGGAGATGGAGCGGCCGATTTCATGGTAGTCCATGTTGGCCTGGCTTGGCCCCAGCAGCACGAAGATGAACCTGACAGGGATTGGGACCTCCAACACCGACTCCAGGAAGACGGCCTCGTTCAGGCGCACAAAGGCCATGGTTGGCTGCTCCAGGAACTGCACACACCCTACCAGGAGGCAACGTTTGGAGCAGAGTTAAGCACTGGGGTGAGCTCTTGGGCTGCCTTTGACCATGGAAACGGGGATTTTGGGGGGTTCCCATGAGCTTCATGCCAAGGACTGCTCCAAGTCCCCTATTCTCTGTTTTTTTCCCAAGCAGTGCTACTTTCTTTAGCTCCCCTGGTAGCCCTTAATCTCTTACAGATGGCCAAGGGGCTAATTTAAGCCAGGAGGTTGTTTTCCACTGCCTTAGAGAAGGAAGTCTCTTACATGATACTTTTATCAAGCAAACTTCTAATCTCATCACAGAATGAAATCAGGTTTGCTCGGCGTGACCCATTTCCCATAAACCTCACTGCTTGGCAATAATTACATCCTTATCCTTTAGCTCTTTATTAATTGAATCCCACATTAGCTCTGCCATCATGTTGGCCAGGAAGGACACCAGGTTAAACCACCTATAGCTCCTGGATCACTGCCCTTCCCTCCTTGAGCACTGATGTTATGAGTCTTCTTCTGGTTTTCTCACATGTTCCCTGTATTCCAAGACTTCTTTTTTTCAGATGAAAATGAGCCAGTTCTCTAAAGCCTCCCAGGTGCAAACTGCACAGTTTGTTTTACAATGCCCACATCTCATCAATGCTTGGCAGCCTCCTCAGCTCCTAACAGCTTGGGAAGTCCTCCTGTAGCCTCCAGCCCACCAGCCGCTTCCTTCCCAAGCTGAACACAAAATGTTTATTGAATTCTTGGCTTTCTCTGGCACCATGACTGATCTCTCTGCCATCTGTGACCAACCAGCAGCTGTGTCCTCTGCTAGATGGGCAGATCTGGGCTCTCTGAGAGGCCAAGCAAGTCCCAAGACACAGGATTGCCTCAGAAAGGGCCGGGGTTCAGTTTTCTGGGTATTCAAAGCGTGTTTATGAAGCTGATTTGGCCTCATGGTGGTGAAGCACCAGCTTGGTTGAGCTGCCAAGACTCTTTGCCTGAGCTTTGCATCCCCTGGCTCAGCAATGACATTTACTGCTTGTGGTGTAGCTACGTTTGCTGAGGTGTCAATGCCAGCAAAGAGCAGAGGAGGACTTCTCCTGTAGCCAGAAGGAACCCAACTCAGTGATGCTCCAGCCTGTCCACTCACAGCCCTCTTGGACAAAGGAAGATCTCCTGGCAGCACTATGGCCAACAAGACCTTGCCACCAGCCAGGCTCTGCTTCCACACAGCCAGGAACCAACACTGGCCAGGGGCAGGGCAGTGATGGCCAAAGGACAGTGTGAGGCCCAAGAGCAGTCACTGCCTGGCCACCAGTCCCTTGGGCACCACTGAGCACCTCAGAGCTGCAAAATGGGATGTTCTGGTGGGACTTTCTCCTCTAAGCTGGGCTCCAGCTCCCAGGAGCAGTGTCTAACAACCTCTTTCTTCATTTAGGAGAACTACCCTTTAGGAGAGAGTGTAGAAGGCTCCCTCCTCAGCTGGATCTGAGCATGGACAAGATGATCAAATACCCCTCAGGAGGGAGGGCACAGACAGCTGGGGCCAGACCAGGACCTGCACTGGTCTCTCTAGGTGGTGGGGAGCTCTACATGCCATCTCTTACCCACGAGAACCACGGTGGCCTCTGCATCTTCAGGGATCTTCTCCATCAGCTTCAGGTATTTTCGGTGGCCCTCAGAGTTATGGAGATGTGGGTTCTTCTGCCAGGGGAGAACACAAACAAGTAAGGACAAAATCCCCATGCCCTGGTTTCCCTACACAGCCCACTGGTGTCTCTACAGCTTGGCTTGCCTTGGCTGCACCCCCAGAGCAAAGGCCACCCTGCAAGCCCTCCAGAGCTGCGTGCTCAAGCAGACATCTGCAGACAGGGTGAGGCTAAAATTAGGTCCTGAATTCATCATGCAGCGACCTGATTTCCAGCACTCCAGGTGATCCCGGGGAGCTCAGCCCTTGCGAGACCAAAGCCCTCCATGAAGTGGGTGCCAAGGGCTGCCACTCGTTGTGCCCAGGGTGTGGAAAATGAAGCAGTGACCCCCTCTCCTCCCCCCATGTCACCCTCACCTCCTTGCACTCGGTCTCGTTGGCCTTGGGATCAGCCATCTCAATGCGCTCCTCCCCCATGAGGGGCATGCAAGTGTCAGTGGTGTGGTTGTGGTGGTGGTTCCCCACGATGGAGTTCATGCTGGAGCTGGAGTGGTTCCTCGGGAAGAAACCCTCTTTCTCATCATTGGGGTGGCTGAGAGGGGAGAGGGGTGGCCGTGAGGGGGCTCATCTAGGACTTGCAGGCACCCCCCGAGCCCTGGCAGCCCTTGGCCAGGTGCCACCCACCTGTGCTTCAACAGCAGGGCACGCAGCACGTTGGCTCGGTCTTCTGCTCTGATCTGGTCAGAAATGATCATGGTCTCCACCATGAGGTGAGCAATGCCGGGCAGAGTGGTCTGCTCCAGGTCAAGGAGGACAGCACCTGCCAGCAGGAGGGGAAGGCTCCTAGTGCCCACCACGCACACACTGTGGGGACACAGCCCAGCAGGAGCCAGGCTTTTGTTGGTCTACAGCTGAGAAATGCCCCAAGTCCAGTTGTCCTGTGTCCTGTATGTAAACCCTTGTCTTGAGAGAACCCCAAAGCTCCAAGATGCACCAGTAGCCCTGGTTTATCCCTCTTGTTTTGGTCTCCCTCATTGACCAAACTTGTCTTTTCACACCCAAGATGGGTCCAAGACCTTCTGTGCCTGAGCACAGCAAAAGCAGAGCAAGGAAACAACACGGGCACCCTTGGGCAAACAGGCTGCAGGATGGTCTCCAGACCCTACATGGAGCCTGGACACAGATACTGTCAGTGTCTGCAGCAAAACCTGTCCCAGAGGAGCAGGACACAGCCCCCAGCCTGTGGCTCCTCACTCACCGTGGGCAATCGTCTTCCTGAGCTCCAGCAGGCTGCGGAAGGACAGGGAAGCCACGTGAGGTTTCCCCCACCTCGCTGTGTCCTCCTCCACATCCTCCTCAAACTTGATCCAACGGGCTGTCTCCCTCCAGTGCATCTCCTGGTTCTTATCCACCATCAGCTCGTTCAGCTCCACAAAAACCTAGGGGAAATCACAGCAAGGTCGTGAGGCTTCCCCTGATGCCTACAGCCCTACCAGCAACGTGCAGAAAGCCCCTTCTCAAAGCATCACTTGGTCTAAAGTCCTGCCTGAGCAAGCCTGGCTTAGTTAACCAGAGGTTTAGTGAGCAGAAGCAGCCAGGACAATCTCAGGCAGTGCTGCAGGAGCTTCCAGGAGCACCAGAAAGCTCCAAGTCATATGGCGTGGGCAGAGGAGAACGTTGCAATGCTGCAGCCTTCTCTACCAAACCATTTGGTGACCATCTTGTTCTCTGCCTGCTTCTTGGTTTCCCCTCAAATTTCCCACACCTACTAGAGATGGTGCCAACTTCCACAACAGCACCACCACCTCTGTGGCTTTCTAATGTCTTTCCTAAGGTCCAAGCTTTGAGATCTCTGCTTTTGTTGAAAAAAAAGTGTATTTCCAGCCCTCATGACAATGGAGAAGAGCCTGAAATGTCCCCCCCAAGGTCACATAAAGAATTAAATACACTGAAACCACATTTATGGCTTTATAAAGTGCCTGTTTCTAGTCCTGATTTATGACTCCTGAACAAGTGGGGGAGGACAACACGTGGGTACCTCGTGGGGCTTTCTGTCCAACTTCTTCTTCTTCTTCTTTTTCTTGACAGATGGAGTTGATGTTAATTTTTTGCTCGTCCTGGTGATCTGACTCCGAGACGGTTTTTTCATCAGGTGCCTCCTCACCCCAGGGTTGTCTTCAAAACGGTGGCCTGAGGACACAGGAGAAGAGAGAAGACCACCAGTGTGTCCAGTGGAAATGCACTGTCTGGTAGGGAATCACATCCAACCCTTCTCTCAGCACCTTGTGCTAGCAAAGCCCTGGCAGCTGAAGCACTCCCCATCATCCTCCAGACCTTTGAAGGTCCTTGTCTGCCTACTTCCAGCTCTTCTAGAAGTCTCTGAGCTAATTCCTTCAAGAAGAAGGCTTCCTACCAGGCTGTGCATACACTGGAGCATCACTGCTGAGACTTTCATACGTGGTACCCAAATAAGTGGTGTAAGAACCCTCTTCCCTCAACGAAAAGCAACCTGAAGCCTTCTCTGCACCCAGACAACTCAGGGCTTGCTTCTCCCAGTGGAAGCAGGTCTGGTGTTCAGCAAGCAGAAAGGGCAGTGAAGGAGAAGGATATTTAGCTGCTGCTCTGGGAGACACGTGGAAATATCAATGACTGTTTGATTTAATTGTGTGATGAGACTGTAGGATAACAGCACAGAGCGGGGCTGGCGTGGAGGCTGGGGAGTTAACTCTGGCTACTGCTGTCTCTAGATGATCCACAGTGCTGCTGGAATGCCCTCTGAAAGCTCTGGCTGGCTGGATCAAAGCCTCCTGAAGCCTCCAGAGAAGCTCTGAGGCTGCATTAAAGACCCACCACCAAGCTACCAGTGCTGTTGGCCAGGCAGCACCCAACAAAACCTGGCCACAAACGTACCAGCCCCTTTTGCAATGCCAGAGGAGCAGCACCAGGGTAAAAACCTGCCATGGAGAGCAGCTTCCCTGGACACTACAGCAAGTAAAGGCTGAGAGAGTTGGGAATGTTCAGCCTGGAGAAGAGAAGGCTCCAGGGGACCTTATAGTGACCTTCCAATACCTGAAAGGGGCCTATAGGAAGGCAGGGGAAGGTCTGTTCTCAAGGGTTTGTAGTGATCAGAAGAGGGGTGATGGTTTTAGGCTGGAAAAAGGTAGATTTAGGTTGTACATTAGGAGAAAGTTCTTTAATATGAGGGTGGTGGATCAGTGGAACAGGTTGGCCAGAGAGGTGGTGGAGGCCCCATCCCTGGAGACATTCAAGGTGGGGCTTGATGGGGCTCTGAGCAACCTGCCCTAGGTAGAGATGTCCCTGCTTCTTGTAGGGGGGTTGGACTAGATGACCTTTGGAGGTCCCTTCCAACCAAATACCTTCTATGATTCTATGATTCCATTGTTGGTGATGAATGTTCCATCTCCACGTACTTTTCTGCACTGAGCTTCAGGACCTGCAGCCCTCGGGGCATGAGATTCTAGAGCCAAGTGGTCTCTTTGATGCTACAGGAAACTATCTCTACATCTCTACCATGGAAAAGACACACCCAGCATCTGGCCAGGCATCCCATGGCCTTGCTCCTTGGAAATCTGGGTCGCCAAATTAAATATAAAAGGGATCAATAGGGAGCCCGGGGGCATTTTCCCCCATTGGCTGCCCTGCTGATGCACGTCCCGCTGACGGGTGGACTCCTCCTGCTCCACTTACTGCTCTGCCACGTCGATAGCAGCCAATAACTGCCCAACACTGCTGGGAGCAGGGCACGTGGGGGGCTTCCTCAGCCTTCAGCAGGGATTTCTCAGTTCCTGAGTAGATGGCAGCCTCTTCATCACACTCACTGTGGGTTCATGCATAGAACAGTCCACCAGGCAGATGATCGTGGTATCTGGCACCTTTGCTCCAATCCCTGATTCTCCTGGAGCTCATTCTCACCACGTTCCTGGAAGACCAGGGCAGGAGGATGCTCTGTGCTCACCCAGAGCATGACAAACCTCCCCCATGGAGATGATAACCTGCTACACTGGGCTCTTCAGCAACAGCCCTGGAAAGCACCCCCGGGTGTTCAGCCTCAGCCACCACATGGCTGGAGGACAGATGAAATGAGAGGAGCCAGGTTTCCTGCCAGCATCTCCAGTCACTCCCACATTCTGGGACAGGGACAGGAGCTGGAGTGCTGCAGGCTCAAAGCAAGCCAGGGAAGGCACACTTCCAGAGCCCTACTAAGGAGCCATCCACCTTCCAGCTCTCCCTTGGCAGTGCTTGGGGCCACTGAGATGCCAGTTGGGAGAGACAACTCCTAGGAGCAGGGTGGACACATGAGCTTAGTTGAGGAAGAGGCTGCTGGCTTTGGGAGTCCATGCAGAGCCCAGCTGAGGTGCTCCAGGCTGCTCTACAGAGAGTCCTTCTGTGTCTCATCAGGTTGGTGCTTCCCCCAAATGAAAGTCAAGCTCAGGTGAGCACCTAAGTCAGGGGTCCTGATCTCGGACCAAAACCAAAGGGTGATGTGCTCAGGGCACAGCTCTGCCCTCCCTGCTTGAAGCTGAACTCCCCAGGGTGAGCTGAAGCAGCCAAGGACCACTCTTGCTCCACCTCCTCCCCAGGAGCAGAGCATGAGACAGTGACAATGTCTGAAGACAATGAGTGATTCCTATGGTGGCTTCACTACAATGAACTGACATCTCCTCCAGATCTTCTTGCCACGTTGGCTTCCACATTGGGATGTGCAAGCCCCTTTTCCACCATCTTAACCCTGAAGATGACAAATATGACTTTGCACTGATTAAACCCCTCCTCCAGAGCATCTTTGCTACTCAACTCATCTCAGTGGGTGATTGCCTTCAATTCATGGGCTTCCCTCCTTCCATCACCCTCTGTCCACAAGCAGGAAGCCCAGGAAAAGGCATCAGAGTATCTGCATCAGCACTAGAGAGCAACTTGCATCACAGGGGTGGGGCACACTTCTCATCTACCCCCACCCTTCTCATGTACCCCTGTGGTTAAGCTAGAGCAAGAAAAAAAAGAGACTGAAACCCCATCTCCTGGAATATTAAAAATCAGACTAAACAACATGCAGACCAATGCACGTAAATCACAGCCTGGGCACAGTAAGTTTCCAGGCTTCTGGAAAAAGCTGCTGCCCTGCACAGAGCCCAAGTCCCTCATGGCTGATGCTGAGTTCAACGTGATAGGGATGGCTGGACCCCAGCTCATCCCTGCTGCCATCCAGGTGTCCCTGCACAGCACTTTCCATGCTCAGAGACCAGCTCAGCTCCAACAACTTTGCTCACAAGCTATTAAATTCCTCCTGGATCTGGTCCTGGCAGAGGTGCTGACATGGAGTAAGGAGCTGGGCGAGTGGCTGGACATGAGCTGGCTCTGCACAGGCTCTGGTGTCTCTGCCACATCTCTCTGCAGGATTAATCCACAGTGGGTTCATTGTGCAGAAAGAATTAAGAGTTTGACTCTACAGCACATCCAATTTCAAGCACCTGCAGGATTAGCTGTAGCAATCAATGAGTGTGTTAAAGGCTGGCAAGCCAAATTTCCCCACTTTATAAGTGAAGCATATTACACCTTGCCCCTTCTACCTCCCCAAGAACATCCATCCTTCCCCTGGTCAACCTGGGGCAATCTCTCACACTTTTAACATACAATTTGCTCAGCTGATGGAGCCAATTTGCTCCAGGTTTCTATTTTGATCCTTATTGCTGTTATACTATCAATTTGCAGCCACAAGTAGCAGAACCAGCCCGAAGCAAAGCCCATTTGCTGGTCCCTGCAGAAGTAGACAGACAAACATCTCCTCCCTGAAGGCTTGTAAAGATGGGCCAGCTCAGAAAGAGAAGGTGATGCTGGGACTGGGAGCAGGAGATCTTTGCCCAAGATGACACAGAGAGGCTGTGGCAGAGCCAGAAGCTGAACAAGGCATCCTGAGTCCCTGCTCAAGTGCTCCTCCTCCCCACTCCCACTAGCAAAGTGGGCTAGTTGGGACCACACCACCCTCCTGGGCATGATCCTAAAACCCCTTGAAAAATTAACACACGACCAGACTGAGCCCATCTGGGCAACCCCTGGAGAGCTGGGGCTATGAACAGTGACACAGGAAGCCCCCAGTGTGACACCAGTGACACCAGTGTGACACCAGTGGGTTCCCACTGCCTGCCAAGGAAGGTGGGACTGCTCTGGCTTCTGGGCAGTCTCTGGGATGGCTCCTGGATCCAGCTCTCTGCAAGGGATGGAAACAGATCTGGAGAACAGAAGGATGTTCTTTGCTTTTGGGATTCCTATCCTCTCCTCCCCTGCTTTTCCCCCTTCCAGCCAGGCTGCCACGAGCTAGTTCCACAGCCTGCAGACACAGGGACTGGGTTATTTTCTCCTCTGGGCATTAGGGCTATGGTGCAGAGCCGAGAACCTGATCCCCACCTCTGCTGTTGGATCCACAGCTCGGCTCAGATTCCAGCAAGCAGAGCAGCAGCACAGTCACCTTGTGCCACAGATGGAAGGGGAAATGTCTCTGTCCTGACACACGCCTCGGAGCAGCTGCTCTTTCTCTGGCCACATCCTTGATAAGCATGGATGCAGCTGCCTCCAGGGCTGCTTGAGCGAGACACACACAGGGAAGCACCTCAGCACTACACCACCAACCTGTACAAAGCCCTCAGACAGACACACAGACACCAGGCAGCTCCTCTGGTGCCCCACACCTCCCCTAACCCAGGAGACCAACCCGACACGGAGAAGGTGCAGACAGCAAGCAGAAGGTGGGGGGTACACCCTTTAGCTGGGGGCTCTGATCTACAGCTGCTCCAGTACTTACAGGTGGGCTCCCCGCCTGGGTAGCCCAGATGGTTTCTGATGGCCTCCCATAAATCATAGTCTTCAAAATTGAAGGCAAATTCATCAAAGTCTTCATAGCCGAGCGAGTTGCGGATACGGGGGCTTACGGCCACCTCCGGGCTGCTGCCTCCCTCCGACTCCTTCTCTGCCTCCTCTCGCACTTGAAGGGTCGTCATGTTGTCCTCGCACAGGTCAGGGGTCAGGTGCCATGAGCCACTCGCCTTCCGAGGGGCTGTGGTAGCCAGGCTGAGGCGTGGAGAGCAAGCTGCCCCCCCGGGGAGGCTTCACCGAAGCCCCAGGGCCAGCCCGGGTGTCTCGCTGCCCTCCTGGTGGGGCATGAAGCTGCCGGCTGCAGCAGCCCCTGCAGCCTGAGGAGGTCCTGGGGAGGCTGGGATGCTCCTGGGGGGGGTTCCCCAGGAGCAGGGTCCTCGCTCTGCTGCAGGATCTCGTGCCAGATGCCCAGGGAGGTGGTGCTGGTGGCCGTGGCCAGGCAGGCTGTGCGAGCAGCTCCGCTTCTCTCCCTCCTCTGCCTCGCTCCCCTCTGGTGTCTCCCTCCCTTCTCCAGCCTGCAGAGCAACCTATTGAATTCTCCATGTCCCCGGGCCCGCAGCCTGCATTTCCATGACGTCTCTCCTGCCTGTCCTCGCAGTGCACAGGGGCTGTCCCCTCTCAGAGGGAAGGCTCCTCACCTCGGGTGTGCTGCCAGGGCTGGTGGCTGGGAAAGTGTGTCAGGAGAGGAGAGAGCTGGGTCTCGGGGAGATGCAGGGAGCCCTGAGCCAGGGAGGAGGGAGCATCCATGGGGTGGGGGTGAATAGAGGTGCTGCAAACAAGGGGACTGGTGCTGTGGACATTGTAAAGCTGAGAGAGAGGAGCCAGGGATGGGAAAGCACGGATTAGGGGACAGGGAGGTGGGGAGCAGGTCCTGCAGCAGGCTGAAGACCACACCTGAAGCTGCTAGGGAATCATAGAATCCTACAATCATTTAGATTGGAAAAGACCTCTAGGATCATCAAGTCCAACCTTCCTTGACCCCTAGACCTGAAGCACCACATCTACTGGTTTGTTGAACCCCTCCAGGGATGGGGACTCCACCACCTCCCTGGGCAGCCTGGGCCAGGGCCTGACCACTCTTCCAATAAAGAACTTCTTCCTAATGTCCAATCTAAACCTCCCCTGGTGCAACTTGAGGCCATCACCTCTTGTCCTGTCATTAGTTACTTATGAGAAGAGCCCAACCCCAGCCTCACCACAACCTCCTTTTAAGAAGTTGTAGAGAGCAAGGAGGTCTCCTCTCAGCCTCCTCTTCTCCAGGCTAAACCATCCCAGTTCCCTCAAGTGCTCCTCATACAACATGTTCTCCAGACCCCTCACCAGCTCCGCTGCCCTTCTCTGCTCCGGCTCCAGCCCCTCATTGTCCTTCTTATCCCGTGGTACCCAAAACTGGACCCAAAGCTCTCACAAGTACCAAGTCCAGGGGGACCAGAGGGTAAAGCAGGGAGAAGCAGGGACATGCAGGTAGTGTCACAAAGCCTCACTTTTCATGCCATCCAGGTCAGCAGATGCCAGCATCTGGGCCTCAGCCTCATCGGTGGGGACACGCTGGTAGGCCGCGCTCTCCAGCGTGGTCATGCTGCCGATGCACATCCTCTCCTTCAGGTCATAAGTGACTCGTTGTCCACTTGCCACCTGCCCCCAGGGCTTGCGCTTCTCCCACCCGCGAGACAGACGTTCCCGAGGCCCAGGGAGGCTGTAGGGACCAAAGAGACCAATGGTAGCAAACAAGGTGAATAAGGGACCAAGAAGTCCCTGCGAAGGAGCAGAGCCAGGAGTCACCTATCTCAAAATCTAAAGGTTGCCCCTTCTGCTCCTTCTCTCCCCCACCGCAGAGTGGGATCAGCTTGTGGTCAATTTGGGGACCCACCTGGGAGTCAATGGCCTCATGGTCTCCTCACCTGGCTGAGCCTCAAGCAAGCTAGCTGGGAGGCAGGGTGCTCAAGGTGTCCAGCCCCCAAATCACACCCAATCCCACAGACCCAAGAAGTCATGGAATCATAGAATGTATTTGGTTGGAAGGGACCTCCAAAGGTCATCTAGTCCAACCCCCTACAAGAAGCAGGGACATCTCCACCTAGGGCAGGTGGCTCAGAGCCCCATCAAGCCTGACCTTGAATGTCTCCAGGGATGAGGCCTCCACCGCCTTTCTGGGCAACCTGTTCCAGTGACCCAAGGAGAGCAGCAGACACCCCTCACCTACCTGCGGAGGGAGACGGGGCCCTTGTCCTGCAGCAGGTCTGCGAAGCGCGGCGCGGGGGCCAGGATACCACACTCCTCCTCCACGTGGAACTGTGCGGGGGCCAGAGCACTGCTGGACTCCTCCTCATCACTGCCAATGGTGAACTGCAGAGACCACAGCCCTGACAGCAAGAGCCAGGCAGCTGCCTTCACCCCAGCCCCTGCAGATCCTCCCCATATCCCCACCTCCAAGAATGGGCCACCCTGACTTCCCTCCATGCCCAAACCTTGTCCCATACCTTGGGACTGGCCATGTTGAGCTCACCCATGTCACATGCACCCTAAGAACAGACACATTGATCTTTCTCCATGGATCTTAATCAGCCAAGATGGTTCTTCATCACCCAGGATGGTCGTGCTCACCCTCCCCAAGCAATGGCTGATCTATCTCCATCCTCCAGTGCCTATCTCTGCTAGGCAGGGACCAAATCACTCTTCCCACACTATTGCACAGCTACAACCTCTTCCCTCTGAGCTGCACACTCTCTCCCATGCCTGGCACCCTCCTGGCATCAACCTTCCCTCCACCTTCTCCCAGTCCCCATGCAGGTAGGGATGCCCTGGCCTTGCCTTTGGTTTGCCTGGGGGCTCCAGCTTAGGGGACGTGTCCTTCCCACGAGCTTCACCCTCAGACTCTGCAGAGATCTCCTTCTCCTGGGCCTCCTCTGCCTCAGATTCTCCCTCTTCCTCTTCTTCTTCCTCTTCTTCCTCCTCTTCTCCCCCCTCCTCGTCCTCTTCCTGGATGGTGGGGGTGACCTCTGAGGGGGGTACTGAGGTTTTCTTCTTTTTCCTCCTCCTTTTTTTCCTCCTGCTGGCCCGGGGGGGTCTCTTTTGGAACTTGAGGGCAGAAGGGAGGTGAGTGGAAAGGGGATGATGGATGTGGTGCGAGGTTTGGCGGTGGACTGAGAGAGAAAAAGAGAGTCAGGGGCAGGAAGAGGCTGGGAGGAACCTGCCAGGCGCCCCTCCAGGAAACAGCATGGTCTGGAGATCAAGGGCCAGGAAGGGCAAGGAGAGCCACCAGCCCACAGGGACACAGCAAAGCTCTTTCAGGGATGTGGCAGGCTGTGGGCAGCATGGGGAGGCAGCCCTTGGGCAATGCCAAACCACTCCAACAATGCCCCACTGCCCCAAGGAAGGCAGGACTCCTCTCCCAAAGTGGGTATGAGCTGTGGTGACCTGCCAGAGGCACCATCCCCTTCCTAAACATGGGGAAACGTTCTCAAACAAGCATGATTTGGGTCCTCCACAAACATTCCAGGGACATGGCTTAGCAGTGGACTTGGCCTTAGATGAATGGTTAGACTCAACGATCTTGAAGGTCTTTCCCAACCTAAATGATTCTATGATTTCTTTCCTGCACAGTGTTCTTTGAGTTAAATAGACGTGTCTTATTTATTCTTTGACAGAAAGTCCCTCCAGCTGCCCACAGGAACCACAGACCAAGCCTTTGAGAGCTACTGCAACCCAAGTCCACACACCAGGTACTGTGAGGGCTTGTGTCTACCAGCCTCTGAAATGCAGGTTCAATTACAAGGCTGCCTCTTAAAAACCAGGGTAAAAAACAGGCCAGAAGGACTTTCCTTTAAACTAATCTACAAAGAGAAACTCAAACAGCCTTGACCTGGGTGTCGTGGGAATTACAGAGCGAGAAGAAATTAATGGCATTTCTGAGCCTTCACTTGAAAACAACGATAATGCACCAGGCAGGGAACAGGGCAAGCTCAGCACCTCCCTGCCAGAGAGAAGAAAACCATCTCTGCCAGATCCTTCTGCAGGCACAAAGCCTCCCATAGACAGTCTGCAGGATGCACAGACCCTGGGGCTGCACCTGGGGCAGCAGAAACCAGGGGGGCACCAGCCACTTCTGGAGGGGGCTTTGCTCAGCAGCCCTTCCTGAGGAATTGTTCCCAGCCTGTTTTGATTTGGTTCCTTCCCAGCTTTCCTGTGACATGGCAGCAAAATCTGTTTATAGTGGAAACTACCTTCAAAGGAGGTTTTCAATGCAAGCCGTAACCTGCTCCCTGGGAGAGCCAGGCAGGTTCATTGTTCTGCTGTCATGTTTCCTTTCCTTTGGTTTCTCAAGTCTTTTCTCCCTTGTTTCCCCCCTTGGGAACTGCAGGGACAGTTCACACACAGCCCTGGCTCAGCAGGAGAGGCTTGTGGCAAGATGAGAGGAGATGGGGAATGGTGAGACAACCGCAAATTGGAAAAGACTTTGGGCTCCTTAGAAACACTTTTTCCTCCAAAGTCTTTTCTTTGACTCAACCAGATGTAGCCTATTCCACTTGCAGGTTTTGGAATAAAGACCCTCTTGCCCCACTGCTCTGCTGGATAGGTCAGGCATGAAGTTCTCATGTCAGAAGAAGCAAGGAAGGCCTCCAGTGTCCACCTGATGCTCCTTCTACAGCACAAAGCTGGTAAGAACCCAGCCCATCTTTCCCTTCTGGCTTGCTCACATCAGCCCAAGGCAAATGTTTATTACAGAGGGAAACCAAAGCCTTGGGCTGCAGGGAAGGGCAGTGGCTGAGCTGGCACAGAAGAGAGGAGCACCACTTTTCACCCCTGCATTCAGCCCTCCTCGTGTCAACCCATCACATCTCCACAGAGGTGGGAAAAACATACCTCTGCCAAGCACAAAAGCCTTCATGCCTCCCTCTTCTTCCTCCCTGTCCTCCAGCGCATCCAGCCCCTGCCCTCTTGCACTGCCTGAATGGAAAGTTATTGCCAAACCAGTGTCCTAGATCTTTGATTACATTTCTCCGTGAACTTGATACGAGAGGGATGAAAAAGTAATTTAGAGAGGGAGCCCAGAAGGAAGAGCCTGCATATGAGGAATTCC
Organism: Brachypteracias leptosomus; assembly: GCA_013401335.1. Lineage (NCBI taxonomy): Eukaryota > Metazoa > Chordata > Aves > Coraciiformes > Brachypteraciidae > Brachypteracias > Brachypteracias leptosomus. Next base: position 8,010 of record VYZX01022254.1, on the reverse strand, counting down.
TGGCTTTGAATAGGGCAGGAAACATTTCTAAACCCAGAGAGCATTCACCTCCACGGGCTGCTATGTTATCTTGGAAAATTTAATGACCTGATCATATCTTTCCACTTTATGAATATGAACTGCATAAAATTTGTGACAACCAACGTTGCTGTAGCCCCAGGTAGTAGGAGCTCAGAGGAAAATGAGCTTGATTCTGACAAAGAAAGAAGGACTCTTCTATTAAGAAGGAACAAAACCAACCCAAAAGTACAAATGTCTGGTCAAATTTGCAAAGAAGCCTCTGCCATGCATGCTGAAGCAGATTGTTCTCCAAGCCAACCCTCACACCTGGGCACACAGGCAGAGCTTCTGAGCAGGGAGGTCCTACAGGCAGGTATTGAACCCCCAGCAAAGCTACCAGCACCTCACAGCCACGTGTGGAAAGTGCCGTTGGAATGGAGGCTCTGTGGAGAAAGGACACAAGCAGAGCTGGGGTGCACTACAGGGACAGGTGTCCACCAGCAAACTTCTGCAACAGCCATTGGAGATGGTGGCAAAGCAGAAAACAGCCTGGGGATGGACTTGGAGTAGAACCTTCCCATCAAAGCTCAGCTGGCAAACAAGCAGGACCTGGCTGTGGAGAGCCATACAGTGGGAAATTCAGAGAATCACAGAATCAGGTTGGAAAAGACCTCCAGGATCAGCAAGTCCAACCTTCATCCCAACATCTCATTGACCATGTCCCAAAGCACCACATCCACTCATTTGTTGAACCCCTCCAGGGATGGGGACTCCACCACCGCCCTGGGCAGCCTGGGCCAGGGCCTGACCACTCCTGCAGCAAAGAACTTCTTCCTAATGTCCAATCTAAACCTCCCCTGGTGCAACTTGAGGCCATCACCTCTTGTCCTGTCATTAGTTACTTGGGAGAAGAGCCCAACCCCAGCCTCACCACAACCTCCTTTGAGGTAGCTGTAGAGAGCAATGAGGTCTCCTCTCAGCCTCCTCTTCTCCAAGCTGAACAATCCCAGTTCTCTCAGGTGCTCCTCATACAACATTCTCCCAACCATTGCTACTTGTCTGCCACACAAGCAGCTGCTGGACAGGAGCCTCTTCACCCAGGCTTACCCACCCACCCACCTACACCAGGCAGCAGCTCATGGCCACTCTTGTGGGCACACATCTTACAGTCTGGCCACACTGGTTGCCTTCATCATGGAAGGGCAGTCAGAGGAATAAATGTGCTGATCAGAGGAGTTGAAGTAAGGTAGATAAAGCATTTTAAATCCACACCCCATTTTTATTTTGCAGCCCTTTCTTTGAGTAGATAAGCCCCAGAGTTTCGTGGTTGCTGTTCAGAAATACACAGGCATGTCTGACTGGAGCCATCTGCCTTTGGACTGGGGAGGACAGCCTGGCTTCTGGCCACGTCTGAATGTTTCTTTGCAGCCATATGGAAGAGAAAGAGCTTCAAACTGGAAATCTGAAGGTGGGGGACGTGGCTGCAGAGGTCCCTGATGCTGGGTGAGGAGGTGAGAGGGCTGAGCTACACCTGCAGGGACAGGGAAAGCAGGGAACAGACTGGAGGGAGGCCATGGGCACTGGTGCTAAACTGGGTGTACGTAGCACTTTGGGGTCTCTCTGAAGGGAGAAAGTGGACAGGAGGTTAATGTGACCTGCAGGGTCTTGGCACAAGGCTGCAGAGCACGTGGGGCTGGGCAAGGGTTTGGTGGCAAGGGGGGAAGTGGGTACAAGAGTTCAAACCTACATACATTCAAAATCTCTCTCACTGTAGCTGCGTCTTTGCTTCTCCAGATCGCTTGATGTTGACTTGCTTATCAGGTCCCCAAATCTCTCGATTGACAAAGTCTTATCCAAGTCCTCATCGTCCTCAGCACCAGGAGAGGCTTTCTCTGGGCGACCTCTGCCCTGCACAGAAATCCCCAGACAAGAATCAAACACTGCAGATGCCTCCAGCCCTTTGGGTCCTCCTGCCCTGCAAACGGTGCTGGGCTTGAGCAGCAGGCTCCACACGACAGGGCTGGGCATCATTTCTCACTCAGAGGCACTCAAAACCCCTCAAAACCAAGAGCTCTAGACCATCAAGCCTCCAAGCCACGCTCTGCAGATACCTTCACACCTCCCTTGAGGTATCAAGGGACTATGTCAGTGCCTGTCTTTCCTACCAGAGGAGAGGCACAGCTTTTGTTTAGCTGGAATTTCTCTCTCCTCACATCTAACTGCTTCCCTCTGGCCTTCCCTTCACCCACTCTGCCATCCCTCCTTTTCTCAGACCTCCTCTGTATCTGCATCCCTGCTCTGGTGAGGTATCCTTGGGTGCGTGACCACCCTGTGCCCCCTCACCTCCCTCCTGCCCTCCTCCCCGTTCCCTTTGCCATGCTTTCTTCAGGCTTTTCTGCCCATTTTCCTCCTGGCTCAGGCTCTGGGCATTTCTCTGCCTTTTGCTGGTGGAGATGCTGGGAGAAGAGCATCTCCAGGTGACTCCTGCCCTTCCTGCCTCCTGAGCAGCTGGAGCTGGTAGAATTTTCTGTCACTAAAGCTGAAATGCCAGCGCGGAGCTGTTGTGGACTCCTGAGTTTCCATGGAAACAGGAGGAGGCCCAACTGTGACAAATCTGCCTGTGCTGGGCAGAAAGGGGGAGCAAGGCGGCTGCAGCCCTCTCCTCACGTCCTCCAGCTGCTCCCAGCTGTGGCCTGGGGCTGGCTTTGGATCTGAGACTGCTTCTCCTCTCACCTTAGCATGGGTGGCTCAAGCCTGGTCTCACTGCAAGCTGCCCAGCTCCACCCAACTGCATGTGAAGGCACAAGAACCCCACAGAGCAACCTCTGGTCTTCTCTGTCCATGCTGCCTGTATGCATGTGGGCTTGTGGGACAGCCTTGGGGCAACCTTTGCCCAGACCTGTCTCCAGTCAACAGAGGCTGTGTCTCCTACTGCTGCCAGGACGTGGGTCCTGCATTCAGCCTGGCAGGAGCGTGGTCCCCAGGGAAGACACGGCCCCACTGCTGCTGGATTCCCACCTCACCTGCTGCAGATCGATGAAGACATCTCCTATGGGAGGGGACTCTCCAGCTGCCATTTTGGTTCAGGACCTAAGGGCCTGGGCAAAATATCAACCCTTCTCTTTCACCGGCAGGCACCCAGCAAACCTGGAGAGTGGCATAACCTGTGGAGAGAGGGCAGGACAAGGGGATGTCGTGGGAGATGGCCGGGCACTGCCCTCAACCCCCCATGGCTAACGTGGTTGAGGTCACCCCACCAGCATCAGCAGAGCTGGCACACTACAGCGAGGAGGAGACAATGATCCAGCCCAGCTCCAGCAGACCCTGGACTCCTCCAGGGACCTCCTGCATGGAGGGTGCAGGGGCTGACCAAAGCAGCAGCTACTCATAGCTCCTGCTGTGCAAAGGGAAGGCTCCTGGCTCACCCACCTCTCCACCAGCACATCTGTGCAAAGCTTGACTGAGCACCAAGGAAGGACAAAGGTGGGGAGATCGGGTGCTGGGAGGGCATGCCAGGAGGAGGCAGCAGGTCCTGTGCCACCTGCCTTTAACTGGGCAGGTCCCCACACAGCCAGGAGGAACCTCAGGGAGATCTGGGCAGGCCAGAGAGATGGCACAAGGACAAACAGCTCAGCATTCAAACACAGAACACAAAACAACACGTTAGAGGGAAAGAGATCAGCTTTCAGACTGCAGATCTGGCAGGGCTGAGGGATGCAGGAGACCTTCCAGGCAGCCCGAGGGAGGGCTCTGCTCAATATGCAACTGCAAGAGAAGAAGGCAACGAGGTGCCATGGTTGACAAGGAGTGGGATGGAGACTAACACAGAAACAGCTGTAGTCATATCATCTAGAGCAGGAGCACAGCATGAGCTGCACCCCAGGAGGAACTGGAGATGGCACAGAGACTGGCACCCCAGGAAGAACTGGAGATGGCAACTGGGAACATACCGACCTCCAGAAACTCCTCTGAACTCATACAGAGAAGGAGAAAAGATGTAAGCACAGGCACAGAGCTTTGGGCACAGGGCTAAGCAGAGTGTTCTCATCTCACAGCACAAGAGAAGGGACGTTCGTTAAAACTGCAAGGGTTGAATACAAATGAATTCAAAACTGGCAAAAGAAAACAGGGTTTTTTCAGTTATGTCATCAAGGAGGAGAAAACTGCAAAGTCAGAGGAGAGCTTGGCCATCTTACTGGGCAACAACGTGTCATGGCAAAGAAAATGAAAAGAAGTTAAACCCATCTCTCAGGACAAGCTGTTCTCCAGCTGTGAAAGCTTTGGAAGAAATATTATAGGTTATATCCTGGAGATCTGCTGAGTGTTTTCTTATTATCTCATCTGAAGTACCTAGTGTGGGCCACTGTTCAAGACAGGCCACTAAACCACTAAAACAGATGGTCTAAGGATGACACCAATAAGTCCACTTCTATCTCTGAAGATTTCCAGAGGGTGCTACTACAGTTTCTGCTTACTCTACCTACCTGAAGGGCTTATTCAAACCCCCAAAATTAGCTTACTCCAAAGAAAAATCCTGGGGCCACCTCTGAGGCAAGTTTTTGAGGAGCTAATGCTCCCTTGGTCCACCCTCCTAATTATTAGAAACAAGGAAAATCTTAATAGAACACAACTGTAAGGACTCTTCAGCGACTGAATCCCTCAACGAGACCCACACAGCTCAAGACAAATCTGCTGCCAAGAAAGATGTGTAAAAAGCAAACACAGAGTCCAGGCCACAAGGAACAGGACAGAAAAGAAGGAAAGAAAATCCCCAATCCACGCTGCAGATCTTAAGCTGTGACCTTCAACTTCACACCCTGTTTTTCCAGAAAGATAGAGCAAAAGAGTTCCGAGAGAGAAGGCAGAAAAGAGGAGAAAGGTCTGGAAATCATCTGTAAGCAGAGACTCAGCTGCTTTTTTAGGAGATGTGATAGAGGAAAGGGTAATAAAGGGCTTTAATTTCCTTTCGCATTTAACTCGGGAAGAGTTAAGAGGGTATCATTCCATGAAAGCAAAGAGCAGCACATTTGAAACCAAAGGCAGGGAACACTTTATTCCAGGGGGATGGAATAAAGGGGGGGAACCTGGCTCTGCAGTCCTGCAGGACCACAGCATCGTGACTGTGAAAGGAGATTTGTAAGGGACACATCATCATCCACAGCCACACACTGCCTGCAAAAACGTGTCTGCAAGCACCACTAGTTCAGGTAGTGATGATGATGATGGGACTTTGGGTGGATCAGCATCCCTAAAAACCAGCAAAATGGTCATTTAATCCCCAAAGTGCTAAAGCTCAGCTCCATCTCAGCGCTTCTAATGTGCCTTGAGGGGCCTCCAAAGGAAACCATCAGCAACGTTGTGAACCAATGGGCTTTGTTTTGGGTTAAGCCCAGGTTTTCTGGAGTTAGGCTGAGCCTTGCAGGGCAGAAGCTCGGCCAGGAGAACTGCTGGATGCAACCAACTCTGCCTGCTCCAGCTTTGCAAGGGGTTACACTGGAGTTTAAAACTGCAGCCTGGCTACCTAAGTGAAGTTTAAAAGGAGGGAAAATCCAGCACTGAGTCTTTCTTTACCCATTGCAGCAGATATGCTGGAAACGTGTCACTCTAATGATGGTGCTGACCAGCTAAAAGCAAGACAGTTGTACCAGTGGTAAAGTAAGAGAGCCTTTGGGACTTGCTTGGACATTTCAGAGGGACCATGAGGTGCCCACAGGTTTTCATCTATCCCATGAAAGTAGCACACGATGGGTGGGCACCCCAAGCTGAGGGGGCTTTGGGACCAAGAAGGGCAAGGATGGGGGATGCATCCTCTGGTCCTCACCCTACAGACCTTCTGGAGAAGGCAGAGCCCATGGCCTGGGAGCACTGGTGCTCCCTTTCCATGCATTAATTGGTGGCTGGCCACTAGAGGCCACTTGCCCCTTACTCTGTGCAACCTCTGGAAGACAGGCTGGATGGACACCTACCCAGATCTGGCCTGGCTTTTCTGTTACCCACAACGGAGTTCAGAGAAGAGCAGCAAAAAAATTGCCAGTTGGCCAGAGGGACTGATTTATAAGGAAAGGTTAGGAGCTAAATTTGTCTAACGCAATATGGGATGACTAACGTGGGGAGGGGACGAGCCAGCAGAGTCTGGAAAGATCTCAAGGGTGTAAAACACGACTAAAGATTTTTTTTTTTTCCAGGCAGCCCTGCACAAGGAGACTTAGAAACATGTTGATAGTCAGGAGAGAAACTTAACACGAATATCAGGGAGAATTCTGCTAATAAGCATCATGCTGATGGGCTGATAATAAGCATCATCTGCCTGGGCTGCCATAAGAACACAAGACAGGAAGGGAAAGAGAAAAAAAACCAGAAGTAACAAAAATTGAATGAATATAACCTCAGCCTACGGTATCTCCTGCTTGTTGGGAGTACGTGATTCAGCATTCCCACTACAAGTAATTTTCAGCAATAGGAGTGCCAGGCCAGCAGGCCAGATGAAGGGAGACCAGAAAACCCCCCGACCTGTGCCCATCTCCCTGCACAGCAGTGACCAGAACCACCCCACCTAAACCACCACCCAGACCAACCATCCAGGCTGAAGGAAAGCGAGCAGACATGCCCCTGAGATGCTGGCAGCTCCAGCATCTCCCACATGTTGCTAACGGGGACTCCAGCCTGGCTCCCACCGACCCCTAAAGGCTGCTCCACAGTGCCAGGGTGGGACCTCTCTTGTTTTTCTGGGAAAAATGTGTCTGGGATGTTTTGGAGGGTGAGAGGCAAGCAGTGCTGCTGCCTTTCTGCAGTAAGGATGAGGCAGGAGGGCTGCAGCAGGTTGTCCTGGCAAAGGGCTGCGTGGAGACATCCATCCAGCCCCACATCCATCTCCTCAGCTCTCCCCTAATCCCCCGGCCATCAGGCTGGGAATAATTTAGCCTCGGAGTGTCTAGACAAGGAGTGGATGTTAAGATAGGGAGAAAGCCGTAGGGGCAAAGCTGTTTTGGGAGATAGCGGAGCAGAAGAGCCTCTGGTTGGTGGACAAAGATGGGAAGGGCTCAAAAAGGAGATGGATTAGAGGCCTGGGAAGGTTTTCCTGGGAAGACATAGTGATGAGGCTGCCTACGGAGGAGAGGAGCAGGAGGGGTGCTGCTGCCTACACCATTCGGGTGCCGCTGTGACAGTCTCAGCTTCCAAGCTGAATGAAAGGGGAGTGGGCTGGGCAGCCCCCACTTCTCCCCGGCCGTGGCAGAGGAATGGACACACACCCCCCCCAGAATGAAAAGGCAACATGTAAGACACACAAAGTTTCCAGGCATGAAGGGTTTAACCTGTGGATCTCCCTGCCACATGGCTAGCCTGAAACTAAGAATACAGAAGTGTTTTAAAGGGTTTAAATATTTCAGTGAATCCTACACCCCACTGAACTGGATAAACCTGGATAAACCATGACTCCTGAAGCACCCGCTCCCTTCCCCAGCCCCTCGGAGGGGCTGGACGGGACGGAGCCCATGGATACAGAACACACGGGGACAAAACCTGCCCCAGAATGAAGTGCCAGCCCCGGACGGTGACAAGGAGACAGCCCTGCACTGGACAGACGGACGGCTCTGACAGACAGACAGACACACAGCCGGGGGAGCGAAGGGACGTGGGGATGCACTGCACCATGTCCGTGCCACCCGTCATCGGGACCACACCGGGCACCGTGCCCGGTACCGTGCTGCTGCCTGTGCCATGCCCATGCCCCACGCCATGCCATGGACCATGCCGTGCCCGGTACCGTGCGCCCTGCCCCATGCCATGGACCGTGCCGTGCCCGGTACCGTGCCCCATGCCCCATGCCAAGGACCGTGCCGTGCCCGGTCCCGTGCCCCACGCCCCGTGCCAAGCCATGCCATGCAGACCCCGCACCGTGCCCCGCCCCGTGAAGCACCGGGGCCGGGGGAGGGCGGCTCGCCCGGGCTCTGCGGGGCTGCTGCAGCCGGGTCGGCGGAGGAGCAAGACCCGGGATCCGCCGCCGCACCC
>VYZX01022253.1:0-10038 GCA_013401335.1 Brachypteracias leptosomus | reverse complement strand
TGTACACCAACACAGTATTCCAGATGTGGTCTCATTAGGACAGAGTAGAGCAGGAGGACAACCTCCCTTGACCTAATGGCCACAGCCTTCTTAATGTACCTCAGGATACCATTGACCTTCTTGGCCAAAAAAGCACACTGCTGGCTCATGGTTAACTTGTTATCCACCAGGACTCCCAGGTTGTTCTCTGTGGAGTTGCTCTACAGCAGGTCAGCCCCTAACCTGTATTGGTGTATGAGGTATTCCTCACCAGGATCAGGACTCTATTCTTGCCCTTGTTGAATTTCATTAGGTTCCCCTCTGCCCAACTCTCCAGCTTGTCCAGGTCTTGCTGAATGACAGCACAGCCTTCTTGTGTGTCAGACACTCTTCCCAGTTTTGTATCATCAGCAAACTTGCTAAATCCCATCATGTCTCTGTAATTGCAATGGGGTCATGGTCTTGTGACTGCACCCTGATCTCTAGTTCTTCCCATTTATACTCCATGCTGTATGTGTTGGTGTACAGGCATTTCAGAGACTTAATTGAGCATGTGGGTTTCCCTGGAGGGATGTAAGAGGATGCATCATAGTCATACACAACTTAGAGGTTTTGGCCTCCAAGATCTCATCTTGGAAGGCAGCTAAAGGACAGTTGTTGCTGTTTTGACTGACCTAACTTATTCTCCACTTGGATGTGATGGCATGAGCATTACAATTTTGGACCCAGTCCCCAAGTCTTTCTNTTGCTAGTACACTGCTTATGCACTACCTGCTACTGAGCAGCCTGCTTTTAAAGGAATACACTCTGCCTGCCACTGGGCATAAGGCAGACTTCTCCTGAAGGGGAATACACTGTACTAACTATTGCTTTCACACAGCTATCACTGAACAATAAATCTCACTGTTTTCTCACCAAGTATCGTGCTCTGAGTGTGTTTGTGCCCAGAGTATCCTCTCGAATCTGGAACACTCCCTAGAAGGTTATAGTCATCAAATAATGTCCTATTGTTATAAAAGCTAAAACTCTTGCGACGGCACCAGCCATGTAGCCAGAAGTTGATATTCATTATATGTCTATTTCTAGCTGCCACCTTTCCTCCAACTGGTAAAATGGAGGAAAGGGTAACTTGGGCACCAATGTTTTTCACTTACATCCCAAGGGCTTTCTAATCTTCCTTGATTCTACCAAGGTTCTGTCTTGTGATGTTGTTTATGGCCACATGAAAGACTGACAGTGGATAGTCTTGACAGGTTGTCGCACCCTTTCATCAGTGTCTCAGACCTTAGCTCCTGGAAGGCAGCACATCTCTTGTGACTGGAAGGCAACAGATGCTGTCCTGAGTGGTGCTTATGATACTGGACCCAATTCTTCAGAGACTTTACAGTGAAAAAGACTGTAAAGGTTGTTCCTTTTCCAAAGAAAAGGAACAATTAACCTTTCTGCAGTTGCCTTCTCCAGAAACTGATTATTGACTTGTTTCAGAACTGAGATAGCTCTTTTTTTGGGACCTCTTGATGGAGCTAATAGTCTACTATAACAGGTGTTACAGATGAAACCTATCTTGCATTAGGTAAAAACTCTAAAGAGCCTTGTATATAAACCCCAAGATATCTGTACTGGCAGAAGCTTTTAAAAACAAAGCAAGGAAAAAAAAAAAAAAAAAGAAAGGATTATTTACCTAGAACAAACAAAAATGTAGTGATTTCCTAAGATCATGTAACCTATGTCTTGGTAGCTTCTCACATTGTTTTATAGTAATTGTTTGTCATGCCATGATACTTATTCAAAAGAGATTTGTACTTGTGTATAACGATAGTAAGAAAATAATATCTAAGTTACAACTAACTTTTTGAATATTTGTACACATGTTCAGATAAATGGAACAAGGCCTTGGGGACACCACATAAAATCTCTCACCGCAAAGCCAAATCTGTGGGGTAACAGATCCAGATCCCGACATTGAGCTGTAAGGCATCTTCTTTAGTTGTTTCATTCAGTTTGAAGAGGCCAGTTACTGATGTTCTCACTTTCTCCACTCCACAGCACAAGTTTGAGGATCACCTTAAGATTAGAAGTGACACTTTTTATCACGTAGACTGGTCAGGAATCTATTTTTTTCCACTGTTCAAACTATTTGTTTTTCATATTTCATGAGTCTTTGTTTTTCTCCCACACATTCCAAATTCTTTTTGAGCTTTGTTTTTCCAAAAATAAATGAAAAGCTAATATGAAGATAATTGCTTTGAAATCTGAGTCTGTCATCTGTTGAATTCCACTTGCAACATTTGAAATTAGAAACAAGCTCTGTTCATTTTGTAAAGTTTAGTTTCTTGTTTCTTTAATATAAAATCTTCAATTTCATGCTTTGACTTTTTGCAACTAATATTTTAATAAAATTAATATTTCTACATTTCAACAAGTATATGAAACCTTATTCCCAATGTTGTTCTACATGAAACAGTTTCCAAGGATCATTATTCATTAATAACCCAATCCTAACTATAAAAATGCATATCTTTACTCTTACACTAAAACAGCTAAGAATACTAACTGAAATATAGGTAACAAATTTATCTTAATATATTGATTTTAACACTAACATGAAGTTGCTTATGCACTAGATAGAGGTATTTTATGTATATATATATAAAAACATACTTAATTCAACTCTTGATTATGAATTTCTGAAGCTATGATAGTAACTAAAATAGTCAAAGCTGTCATTAAAGTGGAACACTACTTACTAAAATGTGTAACTCAATTCCATGCTCTGAAGTGTGGATGTTGCTATTCAACATATTGTTCCCCAGCACTACCTACCCCTCTAGCAGACTGATGCCAGCTCTCTTCACCCATCATGTGTCTCTCACTTCCACCCCAACATGTAGGGGCAGGTCAAATGCAGCACTGAAGAAAGTGCGTATCTGGTACCCTGTGGCTGCCCACTTACACTATTTGTAGGCAAATGCACTTTAGGCCTCTCTTCCCTCACTAAATTCCAGAGTTTTTCAGGAGTCTGCATGATCCTGGGCTATTCGTTTTTCATGTGATCCTTAATGAATATTCTCTAAAGTTTTTACATGGGATAGCTTTAGATTCTTAGACGCATACTCATTTCTGACTTCCTTTAAAAAATATATTCATTTCTCAAATATATTGTGTTCTGAAATATTTTCTTAATAATCAGTGCAAACTCTTCCCTAATTTCACCTTATCGTTTCACCATTTTTTTTGGTAGCATGCTAAATAAAATCCCTCTGATCTGACTGTTTAGAAGCATTAAATATTTGTTGAATAAGATCAACAAACATCTTCCTTTCTTCTTTTATAGTAATTTATATACCTCTTAAACATGCCTCATAAGTCAATCCCTCTAGGATCTCATGATTTTGTGGTTCTGTGAGTCCCTTCATTACATTTATTTCTTTCTGTAACAAAATATTTGGACTGGGAAGGTGTATTCCCCTTGTAACTGACTTAGAGTCAGAGAGGAGACTGCTACCTCTGCAGTATAGACTTGATTCCTTTCATTTTTGCAAACCAACATTCTAGTTGTTTTTGGTTATGGCATTAGATTAATAGCCTAGGATGGCAAACTAAATATATGTTAAAAAATATAGTCTTTTAGCTCTCATCTCTTATCATAATTAATGAGATACAACAGTAGTACTGTACTGAAATAGTACTAGTTTCACTGCAGTGCCAGTAGTACTTTACCAGCCAGAATCCGAATAAGGCAGAGAGCATTTTAAAAGCTTCTCTTAAGCAATTCCCTCCTTCCCCCACTGCCAAAACAAAATCTGATTCCCCATCAACATCACCCATGACTTCAAATATTTTTTAGACCTCTTTGGATCACTGTAACCTTATAAATGAGTAAATCCTATAATGCATTAACTAATATTAAAAAACAAAATTAGCATTTATCCCCTGGCAACAAATTCTGTCAAACTCTTTTGGAAAAATAATAATAATAAAAAGGTTACAAGGATAGAAAACTCATCATTTAACTGTATGTTTTGAATTAATGAAGACAACGCTAACCAAACCTCTCTTCTTGTCAGAAATTGTGAATATGGATATCCATTCATATTTAGTGTCCTAAGTTAATTTCAGTAATATTTTTGGAAGAGTGTTCAAGTTGATTCTGTTGTCTGTACAGGCTAAATTTGTCATTACAAATTGACAGTTGGTTTTCACAGATGAGATTTTGATTATGATCCTTGTCTTGATCGTGTAATGATTAAAACACAAAAACGTCACAAGGCTTTCCCACATTGGAAAGAATGTCTTGATGTAACTAAGAATTAAATTTAATCTTCAGTAGAAGAAGTGGCTTAAGGATACAGTCTGATTTCTTGATGGTAGTCCAATCAAGATCATTCCTTATAGTGGATGAGGTTGTATTAGGCAAGGATGTTTATTTCAAACCCAGTCTTGAACACAGATCAAAAGAAGAGTATTTTGTCAAGATGTGGATTTGTTTGATCTACCTAATTCCTCTATCCAGCCTCATTCCTGACTGTTGTTTTTATTTAATTTCCTTTTTTTATCAGCCTTCTCTTTTCCCTTCTCACTTTGCTTTTTCTTCTGTAGTCTTTGGCTCTTTTAAGACCTCTTTCAGCTCAGGAGGTTTCCTTTTCCTAAAGGATTTGAAATAAGAAGAAGGTGCCACATACTCACAATTCTAACACAGTTACAGATCTCCTAAAGCAAACCTGTGAATTCAGATTGTAATGTCTTCTTTTTAGAGACCATTCACTCTGTTGTTGTTCTTTTAGGTGTAAAGAAAGGGACAAAATGATTAAATGGTCTTGCTGCTAACTTTATTCTTTAGGTATAGCATCAAGGGCTTCTAATACTGGATAGAAATACAAGACAAAATATGCAATAGTTTTGTGACATATGAAGTAGATTTTTAGTGGTTTAGAGATTCTTGTCTGATTTTTATTTTAGAAAAAAAAAATGATAACAATAATCAGAATTGTTAGGTACAGTTTTCAGTAATTAAAATGCTTTTTATTTGACTGCCTGTCACAATTGCTTAGACTTTTCAGGATTAACATTCTGACAAATTCAGTGCTCCACAGACTCTTCCTCTGCTTCCCCACAGGAACTACCACTTCAAACTGTGGTCTGCTCCTATTGCTTATTTCAAAAAAATTATTTAGTCTGCATAACTTCATACTATAGTACTGGGCAAGTACTGTATAATAATATCATTTGTCTGTCAAGAGTTTACTATTTTTTCACATGTGCTCACAAGTGGACCATTGCCTTATGTACCACACGTTGGTTATACCCACATTGTCAATGCATTGGTCTCAGGCACCAGCCCATGGTAGCTGGGCCCACTGTCTGGCTTGTATGTATGTTCATGGCAAGAGTTGACTAGTAAGGTCCTGCAGGCAAGGGAAGCTGCAGTTCACCAACCTCAGTATTTTCCCATCTACACTTTTACTGTGACAGTTTTCCCAGACTTACTGTTTTCTTTTCCATGATTCCTCCATTCTGCTTTTGTCATAACACTGATGTGTCCAGGGGTCTCTGCTCTCCTCCAGAAGGAGGCCAGATGAGACAGAACACACAGGTAATATCATGCCAAACAGGAGGGCAGTGCTTCCAGGGACTGTAAGTGGGATGTCAAACTATATCACTAGTCCAGCCTTAAAGCAAATGCCTGGTGAACTACCTTGACTGCTGGTCATGGTGCAATCTCCATGGTAGATTTGAGGCCTGGGAGAACTCATACTCACAAGCTAGGACTAGGCTTTACTGTGCACCTTGGATGAACAGTTATGGGTGTCAGTGCTTCATCAGACAGAGAACATTCCCAGTGTGACAGCTATAGCTAGACTTCACCAAGCTGGCATGGGCTGATTGCAATTCTGGGAGAGTGGCAGTATGTAGTTTGGTTAGAAATGAAGATCTCTCTGAGGACTGGGTGGAGGTAAATGGGTGAGATACGGAACCTGCTCCCTCTGGAACAGCATGGGAGTTGACATGAGGACATAGGACGTATGAGAGAGGTAGGATTTATGGTATCTGCTGCACCAGCTGTGAAATTTATACCATGTGGTAAGTAAGGAGAACCAGACTTCCTAGGGAGATTTAAGGTGTGCAAGCTGCCACCCTGTGCTGTTTGTCAGTAGACAGTAATCCAGATAGCAACATCACTGTCTCTTACTACTGCATCAGCTATGAACACCTAGGGTTGTTGTTTTTTTCATGATACCCAGAAAATGTTGTCTTGTCTAGGGCATCCAGTACTGTGCAGGTAGCTGATAAAGCAAGAACTTGACCAAGAGGAAATGATAAGCAAAAGTGAAGGCTGGGTGGGTATCTCTTCTCCCTGTCCCCTACCAGGTTAGTGAACAAGCTTAGTGATTCATGGACAACCACAGGCCTCATAGCATACTCTTCACAAAAGATTGCTTACAGTTTTTCATAATAGTGCCACATATGACATGTCCTGGTCCTCTATGACATCTGAATCCTGGCAGGCTATCTTCATTTTGTTAATGATCATAAAACAGGAGAGAAACCTCTCCTGTTTCCCAACCACCCATCCCATCTACCATGGGTGAAACAGAAGCAGAACTACTCCTAGCCCTGTGTTGTTCTCCACATTTCTAAAATTTTGGGGAGGGGACTGGAGAGTTTGTCTTTTGCCCAGAGAACATCTAAAATAACAAGAGGAGCTCTCTGTAGCTAATGAGATGGATCCTTCTTACTTAGTCATATGTGTGTGACAACTGAAAAGTCCCAAAGCTGTCATTCTCTTGAACTGCTCCAAGGTTTGATTTCAGAGAAAGGTAAATTGGATTGCTCTGAGATCTAGCTTAACAAGTACAGACTGTGAGTATCCAGGGGATCTGCTCAGGAGCCAATCCTTGGTGCTAATTTATTTAGCAATGTTTGCAGCCATAAATCATAATCTTTTGCTTACAGTAAATCATTCATTTTGACTGTCCCTTTTTACTGAGATGTTAAATAGCCTGATGTGCCTTTTGTATCAGATTCAATTTAGATTATGATTATTGCACAAGAGTGTGAGAGAATGCTTTATACCAGAAATTTTAATATTAGCTTGGCATGTTGGCATTTATGCTGTCACACTCTTTCAGGTGCATTCACCTATTGCTTATGAAAACAAGAATATTAAGAGTGCAAATTAGATGCCACATTAAGTATATTTTTTTCTGAAAAGGACTGCATGCTAGTACTGGAGTTGTGAATTTCTTGTATTGAAGTGGATGTTTGTTTTTTTCCTGCTAGATATGGTCTACGGAGGTGTATAGTTGATTTGGTCTCTTGTTATCACAGATTGATTTTAGAATCATGTTTTGAGGACTCCTTAAAACATTCTAGAGTTTCTTATTCTGGCACTATCTGCCATATCTCCCCAAGATTTTTTTTTTACTATAGAGGAGATTACTTGTTCTTTAAGTATGAATTAGTTCCCAGTCTGAGGCCGCTGTGTTTACTTTTCCAATGGATACCGTTGTGTGCATTTACAGGTATATAATATATACCAGATTTTTCCGATGATATTTTAATAGCTATTTTTAAAGTTTGTTGTTTACACAGAAATGTTTCTATTTTACAGATCTGTTGTCTCTACAGTGATTCTAAAGGAACATTTCATAACCTTTAAGCAAACTGAGAAACTTTCTTATGTGCAAGTTTGTGAACTCATTCCAGCAATCCGTCCTGATCCAGAAACATAATTTTCTAGTTTTAACATGGAGCAAATCTTGTTTATATTTTTAATGTTATGTGTTGGATTTGCATGGCTGGGTTCTGGTTGTGAGGTGGGCTACAGGGGTGGCTTCTGTGAAAAGCTGCTAGAAGCTTCCTCTATGTCTCATACAGCCAATACCAGCCAGCTCCAAGGTGAACCTGCCCATGGCTAAGGCTAAGCCTATAAACAAAAGTTGTAGTGCCTCTGTGATAACATATTGATGGGTGGACTGTTCAGCGGATAAAGAACTGGCTGGGTGGTTGCATCCAGAGAGTGATGGTCAACAGCTTGATGTCCAGATGGAGGAAGGTGACAAGTGGTGTCCCTCAGGGGTCTGTGCTGGGACCGGTGTTGTTGAATATCTTTATTAATGACATTGACAGTGGCATTGAGTGCACCCTCAACAAGTTTGAGGATGATACCAAGCTGGGGGGAACAGTTGATATGCCAGAGGGACAGGATGTCATCCAGAGGGACGGNTTCCTGCTAGTGTAGGGAGGTTGGACAAGATGACCTCTAGAGGTCCCTTCCAGCCTAAAACATTCTATGATTCTATGATATTTAATAAAGGAGGGAGGGAAAACTTGCTGTACGACAGTAGCTGGAAGAGAGAAGTGAGAATATGTGAACAAAACTACTTTGCAGACACCAAGTTCAGTGAAGGAGGGTGAGGATTGCTCCAGGCACCAAAACAGAGATTCCCCCGCAGCCCATGGTGAAAACCATGGTGAGACAGGCTGAACCCCTTCATCCCATGGAGGTCAAGGGTGGAGCTGCTGTCCACTTGCAGCCTGTGGAGGACCCCATACCAGAGCAGGTGTGTGTGCTTGAAGGAGGCTGTAACCCCATGGGAAGCCTATGCTAGAGAAGGCTCCTGGTGGGACTTGTGGACCCATGGAGAAAGGAGCCCATGCTGAAGCAGTCTGTTCCTGATGGACTACACTCCAATGGAAGAGACCCATGCTGGAGCACTTCCTGAGGAACTGTAGCCCATGGGAAGGACTCACACTGGAGAAACTTGTGGAAGACTATCTCCTGTGGGAGGGACCCCACACTGGAACAGGGGAAGAATGTGAGGAGTCCACCCCATGAGGAAGAAGGAGAGGCAGAGACAATGTGTGATGAACTGACAGCAACCACAATTCGCCATCCCTCTGTGCCACTGCTGGGCAGGAGATATAAAATCTGTCTGTAAAGTTGACTCTAGGAAGAAGGGAAGTGGGAGGGGTAAGGTGTTTTAAGATTTGGTTTTATGCCTCATTTTCCTACTCTGATTTGATTGGCAATAAATTACATTAACAGGTTAAGTCTGTTTTGCCCATGACAGTATTTGGTGAGTGATCTTCCTGCTCTTATCCAAGCCCATGAGCCTTTTGTTGTATTTTATCTCATTTGTCCAGCTGAGGAGGGGGAGTGATAGAGCGTCTTTGGTGGGCACCTGGCATCCAGCCAGGCTCAACTCACCACAGGTTAGCAACAGTCTTTAATATCAATTGAATTATGAGTAGATATTAAGAGGCCAGAAATGCTGAGAATCACTCTTTGAATTCTGATATACTAACTTATGCCTTGCCAAGAGTCTCTACCCAGACCAAAATGTCAGCAAATCTAACAGTTGAGAGTTATCCAAATGGATGCTGGAAAAAAAAGCAGGTCAGATTATATGAATGTAAATAGTGAAACTATAGCTAGATTAAATATGGAAATAATGGAAGAATAATATTATTTTTATACATTTCTATGAATGATATTGCTCGAAGTATCTCTGTTGGTGTCACACTCTTGTAGCTCCTCATCCTCCTGGGGAATGTGGTGATAAAATTGAGCATGCAATTCTTCTGACTTGGAACATGGTTCCAGGAACACTAATGATTATTTGAAGGGTAGGCAGCTAGCACAACACCATAGCTGTGTCTTAACAAAAAAAAAAATTACAATGAATCTCACTCAGGTGAGGTTCCCGTAATCTAATGTTACAATATCTTCACCACTGCAATGCATCTGTCAATTCACATTTCAGCTGTGTTTCAGGAGGAGGTTACTGTCAGCCCATACTGGTGACATTGAGAAAGATGGTAGCATACATGAGTTTGGTCTGGAGGAGATTGATGTTACCATCCTGCTGTGCTGAGGCAGTCCATGGTGATATGGGCTCACGGGTGAACCCATTGTTTTTAACCTTATGGGGCAGGAATATATCAGGCAGCAGAAACAGGAGTAAGGCAACAAGATCTTGCAAGCTCCCCTCCAGCCTTTGCTTGCTTTTCCATCTACGATGCTACACTGTGTTCTGGCTGTTGTGGTTTAAGGTT